>KZ108214.1:0-34559 GCA_002116355.1 Dothistroma pini CBS 116487
GCCAAGAGCATGAAGTTCACCGATGGCTTCATGATCCACTCCGGTCAACCCGCAAAGGACTTCATCGACCACGCAACCCGTCACGTCCTCCTCAGACAAGGTGTGCTCGGTATCAAGGTCAAGATCATGCGCGCATCTTCATCTCCAGGCGACCCATCTGGCGAGAAGGCCGGTGGCAAGGGTCTGCCAGACTCGGTCACCATCATTGAGCCAAAGGAGGAGCAGCCAATCCTCGCACCAAGCTCCCAGGACTACGGTGCCAAGGCTGCTCAGGCTGCACAGTACGCCCAGCAACAACAGCAGGCACAGGGTGAGGAAGGTGGTGCTGAGGGTGAGACACCAGCTGCGCAAGAGTACTAGGTGTGTGGTGCTCAGCGTCATGTCACGTATCATGGAAATCGGAGTTGGCCACGGAGCGTTTGAAAGGGTTTCTATGCTTTGAGAATACCAAAGCAGCGCTTCTGTAGTCGCAATCTACAGTCTTCAGCACTCACAGAGTTCGATGTCAAGAAGAAAAGTTCGCTTCCATCATGACTGACTCTCGAATTTTGATGTACAAAGCTTCAGCTTCACCTCTATGTTGTTTCGTGTTCGTGTCTGCTGATGGCCGGCCCAGCACAAGTTCTACAGCGTTTGATACGCTCCATTCTCTGCCGCCAGTCCAAGATTTGCGAGAGCCGTGGCCACGAGAAGCATCTTCGACCCAATACTAATAGCAGAGACCTCGCGAAACACAACGGTTTGTACAGTATCTCGTTCGGCACATATTAGCGATCTTAGCGCCACGCGCTAGCGCATTTTCCAGCCCGTCCCTGGTTGACGACTTCACTGCGACAATACGTACATCACCTGCATCGTACATTTTAAAGACGCATTCCATCGTTCTACGACTTCGAGAGCATTGTATTCTTTGGCTGAGCAACTTGTCAATGTCGGCACCGACCATTCCATGAGGAGTACGAAGAGTCACCGCAAACACAGCCTCGGAGGCCGGCTGCTGCGCATTGGGGCGCATGTCTTGGAGCGGGCGTTCTTCCCACAATCCGCCCTGATCATGCACGGCGGGCGTCTCCTCAATGAACTACAGCAGGCGGCTTGTCGCCTCGATTGGTGGACATGCTGCAGGAACACAGGCAATCATGCATCATCAGCCGCTATCTGGCGTTGAACTCACCGGAAAATGATGACTGAGGCCTTCAAAAGAGAGGCCGCCAGATGTTCACGCATGCAAAAAATTGTACATAGCCCCATGTGGCAGCTTGACACATAGCCTCTGTGGAGTAGTGCTTGAGTATTGTGCCGGCTTGACTTTTGATGTACAAATTTCCGCTGTATCACGCGTGAAGAAGTTATTGTCTCTGGGATTTGGTCTGACACCCTTGTATACATCACGACCGCCTCCTCCTCCTACTCGCTCTCCTTCGCCGTTGCTCGCACTTATTGTCGCTATTGTCTCTGATACATCTTCACCATAGCTTCGCCAAATCGGCTTGGAGCGAGTAAATGCAACCAAGGCCTCCCGAAAGAATGACTTCTAGCTTACTCTGCTTGTAAGCTCAAACAACAAAGACTCGCGACATACATGGGACTTGGGCGAGGCCGTCCGCAGCGCTTACAACCATCTATCGCGACTTGTGCAAACCGGATCCTGCCGCCACCCACCTTCGCGCACGTGTACATTGAAAACGTCGGGACACACCAGAGGCGAGCGAGCGCGGTACCATACCGCCGACTCGCGATACCGACTCCTGGACTCCAGGCGCGAAAGCCAAGTCGATTCCATCACTCGAAGCACCACCTGCAGAAGAGTCATTCTACCTCGCGAGTCCTGGTTGCCCCGCTCACGTTCGAGCAATCGACTTCTAAATTCCTTCGACCAAAGATTTCGAATCTAGCCGGACGAGCATCTCATCGCGCTTGCCTTTATCGTATGATGTGCCTGGTATATTGACCTACTGGGTCAATCAGTTGTTCAGAGGACCGATTAGCAGCACCCGCGACCGTCCGATGTTCTATAGCTTACTGCTATGAACAAACACCTACTCTCATATTCGCCCATCACCGGCTAACCAGCAAGAGGCTCTGTTCCACCGGACCAGGGCTTGCTGCGCTCGAAACGGTCTGCCGAATGTCCCAAGACGCTCGCCACGACCGCAACACCGATACCAACAAGGAGGGTTGGACCTGGGACAAGGACGGCAATATGATCGACGCGCAAGGCGGCGTGATGGTTCCGCACCAAGTCGTGCAGCAGTATCTATCCAGCCGACAGCAGCAACAGTACTCGATGAATCGATCGCGTGTTCGAGGTGAGGAACATGCAATGCCAAGTAGCAGAAGAAGAGGTCAGCTAACGTATCAAAGCAGAGTATCTTGGCGCCGGAGCTTCCGATCACTTACGCCGAGCTTCTAAGCCACCTCAGGACTCGCACCTCGAATCTCCATCCACGTCTGCTCGGCCGCCTGGCCGTGACTCACGCACCAACCGAATTGTTGTGCCTGCTGCGAACCACACCAATAACTGCCAAGCAGGAGCGCATGATCTGCCAGCAAGCCATACGAGCCATCGCCCGAGCCTAGCCATTCCCAGTACAAATAACACGTACAGCGTGGCTCAACCTGCATACTCGGGGACCGCGGAGGGACTGCTCGCTAACGACAACTGGTTGCCTCAGGACGCCGCGGCCAACTTCGACAGCGCTTTCCCAGCTGACAGCAACATCGCATGGTATCAAGTCGCGACCAGCGCATCTGGGCAGCCTGGATTGGTGTACCATTCGTCGCCGCTGCGGTCGCGGGAGCGTTTGGCCCCGAGCATAAGACTCACATCGCCGGACCTGTCGGGCGCACAGCCTCAGGACACGAACTTTTCCACGTCACCTATGCAGTCTTTGCCACCATATCCGTATAACAACTATCCAGAGCATAATTCAGGCCACTTGGGTCCCCGACCGACATACTCCATGCCTCAGGACGATAACATGCAGACTCCAGTGTCGCCGGTGAGCTCGCAGAACTCTCCCCACGACACGTCGATGGCCGACCAGCAAAGATCTCGCAAGCGTTCGCATTCAGAAATGTCGCAGTCGGGCACGATAGCGAACGCAATCCAGCAACAGTCACAGACGCAACCGCATAGTCGCTCTGGGTCTGTTGCTTCTCAGCTAGGCGCATCACCGATTGGAGGCAACGAGGATGTCAATCATCGCGGTTCGCGCGCCTTCAAGCGAGGCGACCCACCGACGAACGACCAGAACAAATACATCTGCGATTTTGCGGAGGAATGCGCGGGGCAGACCTTTGATCGAAAATGCGAATGGAGGTGGGTACTCATGTTATGTAGGAGATGCGTTTCGCAGAGCTGATGATCTCGCAGCAAGCACATGGACAAGCATGATAGACCGTACCGCTGTCAACATTCATCATGCGCAAAACTACAAGGGTTCACCTATTCGGGCGGATTGCTACGGCACGAGCGAGAAGTTCACGGCAAGCATGGAGGACCAAAGGCTGCATTAATGTGTCCGGTTGCAGACTGCAAGCGCCACTCCGGGAAAGGCTTCACTCGAAAAGAGAACCTGAACGAGCATCTCAGGCGTGTGCATCCCGATCGAGACCCAAACTCACAGCCATCACAACCTATGCTGCTCAAACGAGACGCAACAGATGTCACGATGGGTACTGAAGATGGCGACACGCCGGCCTCGATGAACGAGATACAGGAACCGGTCACCCACCAGAACCACTACTTGACATCGACTTCTCCTACCATCGGCAACAAACGGAAGCGTTCGCTGGGCGTTGGCTTCGAAATCGATTTTTCACAAGACAACGAGCCGGAGCTCAAACAACTTCGCCAGCAGATCGAAGACCAAGCAGAACGGATAAAATTACACGACGAGCGCATCAAATTACAGGATGCTAACGCCATCCACTATGAGAACAGAATTCAAGAACTGGAGGGTCAGACCGCGGATCAAGCAGACAAGATCCTTAGGCTGGAGGCAGAACTCGCAGAGGCGAATGTTAGGAGTCAGCTTGCCAGCGCGAACAATGCTGCTTAGGAAGCAAGCCATTGCTAGAGTCGCATTCATATTTCAGACGGAGAGCAGGGCGTTAATGGGCGTTTTTGGGCATCGAGTCCCAAGCCGGACACGAGGAGATGAGGGTTGCTTCTCATTAATTCGTTGATTGATTGATTGATTGTGATGTCACTGCCTGCTGTTATCAGGTCAGAGATTGTCCGCTTCGCAGCTCAATACCCCCAAAGATTGTTTCTCAATATCCCTAAAAGATTGTTATAGAGTGTACTCATGAATGCATTCGTATGTTACCGATTGTGCACTAGCTTCGTTAGTCGTAGTGATGACAGGTCTGCGCCGGTCATGCTTGGGCTGAAGTGCATTGGATGATGCAAGGCTGCCTGAGGCTTGAGTATTGCGTGCATGTGAATGTGTCTCGCTACTGTCCTTTTGTAGGCACTGGGCCTTTGGAGATCAAAATGATTCGCAAGCACTTGTCTGGAGTCAGTACAACCGATTTGTCTACCAATTCGCAACGACGAGCGATCCTCAGTGATCGAAGGGACCTACTCGTGAACATCAAGATCATGACGCTGCTGATCTCATCGTGTAGAGCATTGTCATCATCTTAACATTCTTCCTCGCTATTCAACTACCAGGGAAGTTCATACCCTTCCCTGTGCCAGAACTTGCCCGTCGCCTCCATTCCCTTCGACTGAAATATCGCCCACAACTTGCTCGCCGCCTCCTCTGGCTGCACAGCTTCAGGTTGACCCTCCGCACTTGGATTGAGGTTCGACACAACAATTCCCGGGTGCAGCAAGCTCACCACAACTCCCTTACTTTGCAAATCCATCGCTAAGCTCTTCCCTATACTGTTCACTGCCGCTTTCGACGCGCGATATGCGTACGAGCCTCCTGTGCTGTTGTCCTGTATACTACCGACGCGACTACTGACGATTCCGACCTTGGGACTTTGTGATTGGGAGATGTTCTCCAGGAGGGCTTGGGTGAGGAGGAGCGGACCGAAAGTGTTGGTCTCGAAGATGCGAGTCATGCTGTCTTTTGTGACGTTGCCGAGAGCGTCTTGGTCGCCTTGGGCCATTACCCCGGCAACGTTGAGGAGGATGTCGACAGGTTTGTTGACGAGTTGGGCTGCGAAGCCGGAGATGGATTCGGGGGATCGTACATCGAGACCTGGGAAGAGGTCAGAGCTCATGCTCGACGGAGGTTTCGGATGGCGAATTATGCAACGCACGATGTAGTCGGCACTGTAATGACTGCAAGTTCTCGCCGACTTCGTGGTCCGCAGCCTGATGTACTTGTCAGTATGATCGCTCTAGGAAGTACCAAAGAAGTAGTCTTGGATGTCGCACATGGACTTCGTAACCCTGGGAGCAACGTCAGCCAGATGTTCAAATCATGCAGATGTTGAAATGAGTCGCCTTACCTCACTGATCAATAGTTGCGCAAAGGCATGTCCAATGCCACTGGATTGCAATGGTCAGCATGCAGTTTAGGTGGTAGGCTGAGAAGCTTCATCCTACCTGTTGGCTCCAGTGACTACTGCTATTGGCATCTCGACGTCTGTTATAGCTAGAGCAGAGATCAACAGGTACAAAGTCTTATACGTGTACACGAGTCAGAAGTGAGAGGCCGTGCGAATGGTGCTTTCTACATGTGATCATGCGGCACGAGAGCAGTAGAAGCAACGTCATAGCCGACCAGTGAGGGTGTGCAGTCGTACTACCTTTTTACCGCTTAGAGAAGCGTCCCTTGTGCAACAAGAGAGTCGGTGGTATTGAAGACTGGCGTGTGACGACTGCTGCATTGCATAAAGTAAGGCTTCGTGCAACATGGCGAAGTCGTGCGAGTTGGAAGGTTGTTCTGGGCAGCGTGGGCAGGTGTCGCTTGCCGAGTCTCAAGAAGGACGGGACGATCCATGCACGAAAGCCGGAGCGCCTCTGGAGCAACCTCACCCGGTCTCAGGGTCCGAGATGTTTCTACCACAACAACATCGACAAAACACACGCAACATCCGATGACCCACGAACACTCGTGCCTGAGCTTCATCGGGTAGAGTCCTCTCTTCGCGATCAGTCCTTGCTGTCAGAATTGACTAGATCCACTCAGAGGAACAGAAAGTCGCCCAAGAGACGCGTCCAAAGTCGCGTGCCTGCATCATGGCGGAAAACACCAACGCGAACCTGGTCATCTCTGCAGAGCCTCGTTTGAACTCAAACAATCCAAGCCGACGCGTGCTGGGCGATGTCTCTCCTAATGTCAGGCAGCAGCCGTCAGCGACTATGCTCAACAGCAAACCACTTACTGGAAGCCCACTGAAGCGCAGTTTCACGGCGGCCATGGAAGAAGGCCATGGCTTTCAGTACCTGAAGAGACGAAAGCTCTCGATTGACTCTTCTTTAAGCCAAGTACACAGTGCTCCGGGTTCTCTCATTACGCAGCCACCACCACAGTGGTCGCCAGCATCACCACTTCAGCATGTATGTTGTGACACTTCTTGACCTAGCTATACATTTGAGCTAATGCCAAAGAAGAACCCTGTACCTGAGATACAACACGTCTCCCCCAGTGAGCCAACAAGACCGAATACACCGAACGACTCATCCGAGGAAGATGACGGCCAAGGATCCAACGAGCGGAGATCTTTCTCGTCATTGATCAACTACGATCCGTCGTCTCAAACAGCACCCAGCTCCCAGTATCCAGCTCAACCGGCCACGTTGATGAAAGGACCCTCGTACGCAGAACTTCTGCGACTTCGACTACGGGTGGCCATGTACAAAGTCCGGACGAACCAGACCGACATCCCGTTCGAAGATTTAAAAGTCGAGCAAAGTCTACCTCCGCCACCTCACACCTTTGCTCTGGTTCCATCTGATCAACAACCAGGCGCTCCACTACTACCTGCGCCACTCCTGCGACCTACGGCATACAGTAGCCGCATGCTGTACAACGTGCCTAGCTCACCACCTATGTCGCGAGGTGGCGAGGCGAAGACGCCGACGGGTGGAAGATTTACGGCGCCGAATGAGCAAGAACTTACTAGCAGTATTGTGAAGGGCAGAGTGGCGGAAGGTCTGTTGGGTCTGCGCAATGCTGTATGAATGTCTTGATGATGATCATTGGAACGGAAAGTAGGAGCCATGAGTGCGCGCGAAAGGAGCGATTTGACTGTGAAGCACTATGAGAGGATCAATTTGTCGATCTCTGTGTTGGTGCAGAAGGTCTCTTAAGGGTTCAGCTCAGCTCAAGATGACTCGAGCCAAAAAAAAGTTCGAGTACCTCCACGGAAGTCGTGAGACTCTACCCCACCGATGGAGATACCTATGTCACCTGTATCGTGGTGCCCGCGATGACCAATGTCCTTTCAGCCGCTTAACAAATGATCCCCCAACGGGGTAATGGCGATGTTGCCGAGCAAACACATACACCAAACGAAGGTGTGAGCGCCTGCTGAATCTGCGGCTGCCGCTGAAGTGGTACCGGTTGTTCGATCTTTTTGCTCCCTGCGCTGCCGTTAGTGAATTCTCCCCATGCCCTCCTCTGCAGCCTTTAACGGGCCGTGTGACTGCGGTCTCCGTATAAGCTTGTAACGGAATTGAACGTACAAGTACTCCTAGCAATGTGGTCCCTTCGACGACTGGTATTAGATTAGTGGCATAATGTGTTCCTTGCGTCGATAGCGCAATGGTAGGCCTGCCAGAGCCGGCCTCGTCGGCACAGATTCACTGGATTGATGATGCATCCTGACAGGCGCCGCTGGACTGATATTGGTAATTCTCATCTTTTTGTTCTCGCCATGGCCCCTAATCATTTTGCTCCAGTCAGCTTCTTCCACCTGCTATCCTGCGCGATGCACATGAGAAAGATGCCAGGGTCATTCTGAACTTATTTCATGCATGATCCATGCCGTAGGGAAAGAGCATGTAAGTGGACACAAGACGCAATAATGGTATCGTAGCAACCTCCCACAAACCCGCAAAGCAGAAGCGCCACCAACTGCTCGGAAACCCATGCACCGTGTCCTGTCCCATGCCGAACCGTGTCCTGTCCGATGCCGAACCGCATCCGTAAACTCCATGCCCACCGACCTTGCTACGACCTCGCTGAACGCCATGCCCGGTGATTACAGTATTCATGCACAGTTCTCATTTCATTTCCACGATCTAGCTCAATCATCGAGCTCCATCGTCTCGCTGATCTCCTCGCTCAGCCCTCTGACATGCCGCGGATGCCAGTCTTCGTTCTCGTCTTCCTCGGTAATGGGATAGTAGCGTCCATCCGCGAGATCGTTCCTCAAGTCGTCCAGCGTCATGAAAGGGACCTCGACTTCGTCATCATCCGGTCCCTCGATCACCATCTCATCATCGTCATCTTCGCCGTAACTCACAGTGTCGACACTCCTCTGCAAATAGTCATTGCTCAGCCAGAAACTCGCACGCTTACCAGCACCTTCACCGACCGAGAGGCTGGACACTTTTCGCGGTGCAGACCTCGCTCTCAGCTCCGTGGCGGCGTGGACTGGGCTATGGCTTATCACGCTGAACCCGCGGAGGTATAAATAGCAGACGCGGCGTTTCTCCTTGTTGAAGAAAAAGTAGTGCATACTCCATATCGCACCTTCCTCGCCGTCAAAAGGATCCTCTTCTGGGTTATACGAGTATTTCTCACAATGCCGGAGGCCCATCTCCTTGTCAATCAGTTTCCACGTGTTCTGGCTCCAGATATCATTTCCGTTGTTGAAGCCAGTGGGCGCTGAATTCGATAATGGAGGCGACGACAGGTAGTTTTGCGCCGCAGTATGCTTAGGTCTCAAGTTCTGCAATGTGCTGTCAATTTTGTGCATGACAGTTCGGAGACTCCTCTCCTTACGAAAGTCCGACGGCCGCAGAATGTGCGAAAAGTCGTAATCTGGATGCGAAGCGTTCAAGGTCGCTATGAGGTACGCGAACGTCCGTCTTGCTGTAATCTGGCTGAGTGGTCCAAATGGCGATGCACGCGACAGATCGATCTCCGGCGCTGGTTCGGCGGTTCTTCCACGCCTGCTGCGACCGCTCTTCTCGCTCGCCTTGCCATCGTCGCTTGCTGTGCGGTATGGCGGACTAAGCGAGGCTGACAATCTGACTAGAGACTCATACTGGGACTCGAGGCTGTTTTCGATATTACGGTATAGCTTCTTGTCGGTCCCGGCCGCTTTCGTGGTATAGATATCGCATCCACCGATGACATGGGTGTCTGGTGTAGAAAAGTTAAGCGCATTCGTTACAGTGTCGATTTCGCGGACGGGTAAGTACTGCAAGTAGTCAGTATATCGTGCACACAAAGTGTGAGTCAGCCCGATGGAGTGCACGCCGAGACGGCTCGCGACAGATGCGCTCGCAAGCGTGGAGCCTCCGGACTCTCGAAACACATCTCATCGAGTCTGTAAGAGGTCCTGTGTCGACCGGCGCGCATCTATTGGCAATTCTGTATCCACGCACCTTCATAGTTGCGGTTGCGGGCCTGTAGGCTGCCTCTTGCCAACTTTATCCACACAGCTCGCAGGACTTTGATTGTCCTTGGTACAGTCTCCCAAAGAGCCGTACTTCGAAATTCGGTCGTAACTTGGCTATCGTAGACTCGGCGCAGCTGTAGAAGCGCCCGGGAGAGGTTGTTCGGGGATTGTTGATACGCCTGATAACACACTCCTCAATCGAGTGCCGGTCGGTCGCGTAGACGTGGTACTAGACGCACTGAGCGTCTAGCAGGCGCGCGGACTGATGATGAACGCCATTCCGATCGCGGTGGTTGATGTCGTCGTGGTAATGATGCGGGAGGGCGAGGTGGTCTAGCTAGGCGTTTGGAGTTGGAGGTGGGCGGCGGCTGACTTCCCGCTCAGTCACGTGTAGCAAGCCTCAAACAAGGTTGCGTAGTACCAAGCTGACGAATCAGCTAACATTTCCCTGAGCACGTTTCGACACCGATAGACACATGGCGTGTTGCTCCTTGTCTGCTTGAGGAGCACTGCTCCAAGGTCCACGCAACAGCTGACACAGGGCACTTGGCCGGACGCCAGGAATTCCAGCACACGCCTCGTGCCGCATGGAGTCGTCCCTGTAGCTCAAAGCTGTCCTTACTCAGGCTGAGAAGTGGACAAGTTTAGCAGGCATTCTGTCAGGGAGTGGAAGGACAAAGTACCTACCGCGATATCGAACTGCACCCAAACGGTATCGCAAAGGTGTCGCAAGCGTCAGTGATGAGGAGTGACAGCGTGTCACACCAGCCTGTGCACAGGACAAGCACGGATGATGAGTATGATCATTTCATTCTCGAGCTTGACGCTCTTCCTGACGCAGTGCAGGGTGATGCTATACCTACAAATGGCAGGCTTCAAAAACAACAGCCATCGAGCCATGGGTATCTCTGTTCCAATAGACGTCACGAAACGTCTTGTGTTGGAGGCGTACTGTTCCCGCTTCCCGAGTGGAAATGGTACTAGGCAGCTACATCAGACCAGCATTCTCCAGCTGCTTTTCGAGTTCCATGCTAAGTTCCGTATTCTCCTGCGAGCGTCAGCATCGTTTGGTCGTGAATCAGGTGGTTTTGACCAGCGAAGGATATACATAAGTACAGGATGACTGGATTCAGCTCTTTCAGCCAATTCGTGTGACAGCATCGTCCTCGACCTAGCAGGGCAAGGAGTCAGCGGGTGATGATACAAGATGTGCGAGGCACCAAGTGTTGAAATGGCGCTCGAGACGACCACAAGCCGCGCGGGTCCAGAGGAACTTACTTCCATGTCTTCGAGACTGTCCTGTGCACCTATGACACGGAGCACATTCTTCTTACTGCTCTCTTGCATCTCGCCAGCGATCAACAGCTCGTCAAGTATGAAGTAGGCCTTCTGGAAGTTGAATATGATGTCGAGCTCGCAGACGTTGCCGTAGTATTTGTCCATCTGCTCCACATAGCGGTGTACGATTTCGAGGGTGATGAGCTCGTTGTCGGTGGGGTCGGTGGCGGCGATGAAGAAGAGCGAGGCATATCGGCGATACACGACTTTGGTGTCTATGGCAAGTCAGGACGTGAAGTCGAGGTTGACTCATGGGCTTTCAGTTGGAGGCAGCAGAGCGTGCAGGAGGATGGATGACCAGGGCGGGATACCTTTGTACTCGAGGAAGTTGCACATGCGCGTCCGCCTCGCCAGGACCAGCTGCGAGACGTCCTTGATGATCTTGGCCTTATCCTTGGGCGAGAGCGTGGTGAACCATTTTGCTAGGCGCTGAAGACGGTCGTTTAGCGCACATCGCTCGACAACAGGACGACAGACGTGAAAGAGCGTGTGAGACCTACCACCTTGCCCTGCCGTGACAGCAGGATCATATACCTGGGAGAGCATTAGCCGCGCCATCGCCATGCTGCTGGTCGCTGGGTGGGAGGGGGAACGTGCCTGATGGCCATGCTGGATAGAGAGCAAGTTTTGTGCGCTGGTCGGAGTGTCTCTCGGGACAGCAAAGGCAAAGGTAAAGGTGGGGCATTGCCCGTGCGCCACTACTGCGGCCCTTCCTCTGCAACAATGTCATTGCATTGCTAATCGTCCCGCTCTAGCATCACATGCACCTTCTTTCTCTTCCAAACGTTAACTTCTTCACACATCCACCATGCACTGTACATGTAGCTAACAATTGTTCCCTCACTTACTGCCTCCTTGAGCTGCGTCGGCGACTACACCCTGCCTTGCGGACTTCCCTGGGACATTGAAACTTTCCAGACGAATTTATAATCATGAAGCTGGTCATCAGCACCTCGTCAGTCGCAACGCCTGTTTGACCACAACGCACCACTGCTGACGCCGCGACAGCAACATACTGAGCGCGGGCTCGTCTATCCGACGATCACCCAAAAACAGCAAATCGAACGCCGAGTTTATCGAATCGCTGCGCAGCAATTTCGCCGAGCATTCGGCACTAACGAACGGCCAGGTCAATGGAGACAGCAAGCCAAAGAAAGTCAGCTACCAATCATGGACAACAAAGCGCGATGATACTCTCGAGATACCAACCCTCGACTTCAGCGACAGTGCCTTAGCAGAGGAAAAGGCACAATATGACATCACTGTCAAGCTCTTCTACTTGCCAGGCGCATCCAAGGACCGCCGTGCGGCATATACACGAGAGGCGCTGGACTTGGTAATGAAGGAGCTTCACATACCCTCGATCGATCTCCTGATCGTCTCTTTCCCTGGCATATACTTTGACGAGGAGGAAGACTGCCCGGACAAGCTCTCGACACGGGGACCAGTGGAAGCGGAGCCTGAGCCATTGGAAGGACAACTTGAGACCTGGAAGACTCTGGAAGCACTGCATGATGAGGGTCTCGTTGACAGGCTCGGTATTGCGGAGTTCGGGAAAGAGCGCTTGGAATCGTTGCTGGAGGAGGTCCGAATAAAGCCATCGGTCGACCAGATCAATCTCCGGGATTGTTGCTCCGTTCCCAAGGACCTGATGAGTCTAGCGAAGAGCAAGAGCGTGGAGCTTCTGGTTCACAATGACTGCTCCAACGTACTACCCCGAGGCACCCTCCGCGATCTCCTTGGACCCGAAGGTGCCGCTGTGCTTGCCGAGTCTACCAAGGCTGGTGACAAGCGTAAGAGTTTGCATGGGGAGGAGAGCACCAATGGCAACCATATAGCGGGTCTGACAGGCGAGGTCAGACCACAATGGGTGGTCAAATACACCGCAGTGGTGAAGAACCGTGGTGTGGTGGAGAACAAAGGATACTTTGCAGCAGCGGACTTGGGCTGAGCTGGACGGAACAGCTGTCTGGAACTAGCAATGCCCGATCCTTCAGCGTATAAGGATCTTCGTCCCGCCGGCAGCCTTCACCAAGAAAGCATCACGGCATCATAACACGGATTGCAACATCCAGTAAATCGAGAGGACACAGACCTCAAGGCGGACTACGCATCAGCCATGCTATCATACAACCCTCACACATGCTGGAAACTTTCCTCGATGGAAGTCAGGGAGGCGACACTCGTCGCTGATGTACCTAACTGCAATACTATACCCTATGCAATTCGTAAGAACAGGAGCGGACGATGTAGATGTGCTACGAAAATGAACAATGTGTACAGGCGACATGATTTTATTAGACCGAGATCACACGTACGAAATCCACATGAGAGTCACGCTGACTGTGGCAGAACAACAGACCGCAATCGACCGAAAATGTCCAGCAAGACCAAGATGCCACGGCACCCAGTGCCATCTCCAACGAATTCGTAGATTTCCCCCCGCCGCCGCCAGCAACGACCAGTCATTCCACCTGGCTGTTCACCGACCTGCTTCCATTCGAACTCCCAGACCATCTCCTCGCCTTCCAGGGTACATTCTTCGGCCACCATGATAGCTTCTCAATAGCTTCATCGTCTTCCGAACGGCATCTGCCGCACAAGGTGTCGTATACAGCCTTCTCTGGCTTGGGACATGACGTCCAGTTCTTTGGGGCAGTATTGCAGTGTGTTATGGTGTTGGTGCGGGCGTGCCCTCCAGGGTCGTTAGTGATATGTAGTGAAGGGGAGGGAGGAGAGGAAGGCAATGTAGTATTGCAGGTGTGAGATGTGCCGGGTGTAAATTCACACATGGCTTCTTGGACCTGGGGGCTGGAGGTGGACAGGATCGTGTACACATGATTGAAACCTCAATACGAGCTCAAGAGAGAACAACGATCTACTTTTATATTCCTTGTCTGGAACAGCAATAGCCCTCACATATCATCACGTGAGCAGTTGTCCTTTTCACCCTTAAACGTCCACTGGTCTGTACGGTGTGCGCAATGTTTGAGTAACACAGAAGCTTACTATGTCCGCCTTCGCGAACATTCGACCTCAGGTGCAAAGTCTAGAAGAACCTTTCTCCAGAGTCGCAAGCACACATGCATAGGCGAGAGCAGGCACTGCAGCTAGAGAAGTCGCCATCTGCAGATTGTATGCAGGGCACACATGAGAACTTATAGTTTCCCAGCCTACCGGGTACGGGGCTTAGAACAGCTGACATGTACACGCGCATCTTCTCGTAATACTCTACACCGGTCAATGCCCTCTCCTGACCGGGACTTTATATACACTTACGGGTCTAAGTACCCTCCCACTTTCCAAACCTCTTCCAATCATCATACACCGACCGTAGCACAGCCCTCTCACTATTGTTCATGGCCGCACTCAGACTTTTGATTCCATCAGCATTGTTCACTTCGATCGCTTCGATCACAGCCCAGAGGCCAGGTGATAGTGCGTCCCTGACTCCTTCGCCCAGAGGCCCAGTCAAGATTTGACTGCAGTAGTGGTGTAAAATGTACTGTGCGAATTGGCCGGCATGAGCTTGCGCCTTGCGGGCTTCATCGACGAGGTGGGATGATTTCTTGCTGTGCCGTGCTTGAGGTGGGTTGCAGAAAGTTTCGAGGAGTTTGGAGAAGGATCGAGCGTGCCGGATTGAGGCGCTGCTGGAGCCGATTGTTTTGTGAAATAGGCCGGAGAGGAGACTTTGGAGGAGGGCGATGACAAGATGGAATCGGCCTTGAAGACGGGATCGATGGTGGGCGAAGAGGGCGCTGAGGACGTTGCTGGTGCTTGCGTAGATTGCGCCAGTGTTGGAGGATGACTTGAGTAGTTGAACCATGACGGAGATGGTGTGCTCCACCGCGTATTGGTTGACGACTGATGGTTTTTCTTTGGCTGTTTCAGCTACGGTCACCAACGCCGCTCGCTGAATGTGAGCATCGCGAGTGTCGGTAGCTGCTTCCAGAATGTCGTGAAAGGTAGCGGTCAATCTCGCTCTATCGGTCTCGACATCTTCCGCAGTCAACGAGCGCAGCGCAACGCGCTGCAATGCAAGCGAATGTATCGAGACGAGGTTGGCGTCTGCCTCGAAATACGACAACGCTTGAAGCTTCCTGTCGTGATCGATAATTCTCATATAAGAGTCATACTCCGCAAGCACGCTGCGATATTCCACAGCGTCAAGCTTGTGTTGAAGAGCTTTGTGGGTCAGTACAGTCAGCTGTACAGTGTCATCGTGCAAGAATTTGCAAGCGGCACGGATGCAGGCTATCGCTGTGCCCTCGACCATATTGACAGAGCCATGTTCCGTGCTCTGTGAGTCCGGGATGGCGGCAAGACGACGAGCAGCCTCGCCAGCTTTGGCGAACTGTCCGCTTAACTGCCAGACCGATTCAGGTGCACAGGAAAGAGCTTCGAGAACGCTCTCCAGCGACTTCATTGTGGAGAAATCTTCAAGTTTCTTCCCGTCCTGCTCAATTGCAGTCATAATAGTATCTGCATCTTCGAGGAGTCTTCCGACATAGGCTTTAAGATATTTCGTGTCCCGATGCGTCAACTCTTTCGAAACGACTGCAGCATTGTCGCTTCCAAGGACGCTGACAGCAGTCTTGACGATAGCGATCGCGGCGCAACTGGCTGACAGTGACTTGTTCTGACTAGATGTTTGATGCATATGTTCGGCAAGCTTGGCAGAGAACTCTGCCAACAGCTGACGGGTCCGTTGGCGTTGGTAAGAAGAAAGCCAGGCTTTCAAGACGCAGTCGACCAACTCTTCGAGTAAAATCATGCTGGCAGATATGTCCGCGCTATTATCGTCGTGCTTGCCGAAGACTGTCAATATCTTCCAAAGGCTTGAAGCGTCGTCGAAAAGGTTGGCTTCCAAACAAGGAGGTGATGCCAACTCCAGCATCATTGCCAAACGACCAGGAAGCTCATTTGCCTTGGAGTCATCCATCTTGATGATGATATCCAGAAGTTCAACACGGTGGGCTCTGGTGAGGGAGGCGCCACCGACAGCTACGATAGGCGACATAATCGACTCATTGAGCTGTTGCTGCTTGAGTCCTTGCTTCAGCGCCGTGAGAAAGTCGTCCAGAACAGCACACCCATTATTCGATCGATGCGCAGCTATCGTAGGTCTGACCTGGTCCGTAGTAGAGTTTGCATGTGGATCGCCGAACACATTCGAGAACAGCTCCCTACGCTTTGTGGATTCAAGATCTCCGAGGATCTCCGGCTGTCTAATGAAGGTGTCAAGAGCACACATGTGCTGCTTGGCCAGGGTATTGATGGCTTCAGCGCATGAGTCCTTGCACTTCTGGTGTTCAACATCTTTGAAGAAGCCGCACATCGTTGCGACGAAAGTCTGCGCAGCTTCGACGATGAGCTCAGTGCTGTTGAAAGCAGTGTCGACCAGCGTAGCTTGCTTGAGCGCGATCTTGAAAGTCTTTCGTGCAAGTAGAGCCGCTCCTCTGTCGCCGATAGCATCTTGGTCTTGCTGCTTTGATGCCCACAGCGGGTACCACAATGTTACCACTCGCGATAGAAGCCGCCACAGCTGGACCGGAAGATTCTCGTGAACCTTAAATGCTTCAAGCTCCACGATTGCGAATAGGTCTCGAAGTAGTGTGTCAAGCTCGTCTTGCAGCTTCACGACAGCGCTGTCAGCGCGAACGCCTCGCAAAAGAGCTTCAAGAGTGACAAGGGTGGTGTTCAGAGTCGGCATCGATAGTGCGGCCGTTTCATGGAGAGAGGAAGTACCCTCGTGGATGGACGACAGTATTTGCGGAAGTGGGAGGGCTTCTTCTACTAGATCTGCGAAAGAGCTGCTGATGTCGTTCCATATCGATTGAGGTCGAAAGTTCTGTCCTTGCTGCAATTGATCACTCCAGAGGTCCATGAAAGTGCGCAAGCTGCGACTTCTGCCATACGCTCTCATGACGGGGATGACTATATCGTTCTTCATAGTCGTGTTCAGGTCGCTGCCACTGTGATGACCTTCAGAGATTGAAGCTGCGGTGATATGATCGAACAATATTTGAGCCAACGCTCGGTCACTGAAGATGGTCGCGTCCAGATCGACGACTCTGGCCACTAATTGCCAGTGTACGGACTCGGAAAAGTCATCCGTAGGTAAAGCATCTTCTCTCACGATACCCGCAAGGATTTGCTGAGAGAGCGTCGTGCCTCGTTGGCGGAGAATATGCAATAGCGCCACGAGAGTCTGATTCTTCAACGCTCGTTCCTGATTCGTAAAGCAGCCACGGAGCGCTACCCACAGCTCTTCGAGCCACGGTCTCTCGTCCAAACGATCGCGTGGTGTTGGCGTCGATTTTGATCGCAGAGCGATATCAAGCACGAGTGGGACAGTGCGCAAAGCATCCTTGTCGACGCCGGCCCAGATAGCCATCTTGAGAGGACCAAGTCGTTCCTTGATCGAAGAAGATTCTTCACTGATACCTTTACTTGGCGGCTTCCTGGCTTGCTGTTGACGAGTCTTGAAGAACGCCGTCCTTGCGGGGAGTATGGTGTGCTTTGCGATGAGTCGCTCGAGAGCAGCTGCTTGTTCTTGAGAGGTATTGACATATTCACCACTTCTTTTGCGCTTTGTCGACATTGGAGCATCAGATTGCAGTCTCGATGTGAGCATGAGAGCATTGACCAAGCAGCTGCTGTTGAACAAACTATCGTCTTGGGCACTTGGCTTTCTCGACGTCCATAGCGGTACAATCGCGCCCAAGCATGAGTACAACGTGCTTTTGGCATCAACCGGGGCTTGTTGGGCTAGCGAGTACTCATGATGGAGCCATCTGCCACAAATGGTTGCTGCTGTGGGGCTGGCAGTGCGGAGAAACGACTTGATAGCAGCGCCATGTGGTGGTTGACTAAGCTCGAACAGCAGGAGCAGAGTATTGCGGATGGCTTCGAGAGGGCCGCTATGCAAAATCGATGTTGCAACTGTAGTCTGCAGAATGTCGATGAAGCCGTTTGTGCCAAGGAGGACTGCAATCTTCGGAGGTGATAGAAGTCGACAGCAAGCAGATAGCAAGTTCCAGGAGTGTGCATTAGTCCGCGCTGCGTCTCGTGACTTCAACTTGGCCAGCAGCCATTTCGTGATCATTTCCGCGCGAGCAGCATGATTGCACAAGGATTTGGCCTCTGCGAGTTGTGCATCGAGATCCGGCAACGTGTCCAGTGCCTTGAGGCGGTCCAGCGAAGAGCGCTCGGATTGCGCTGGAGCTCCCATCGTTCGGGCTCCAGCTGTAGCAAGTGCTCCGGCACTGTGGTCATGTCGATGTCCTCAATCTCCATCTAGAAGTTTTTGACACAGGCTCCGTCTCGGTCTCGGTCTCGGTCTCGGTCTCGGCACACGCCGAAGCTTGCAAGCCGTGATCCCGCGACAGCAGTGAGAGCTTCCCAGAAGGAGCGGTTCCGTCCAACATTGCAGTACTGCCTCCTGCCATCAACGTACCTCCCACCTTCTCACACGAACGCCTGCGACGGTTATCTCGCGTCCGCCTCCACGTACACAATGGCCGACTCCAACACGTCCGTGACGCCGGCGGTGCCCACACCAAACAGACCCGGCAGACCCATGAGCGAAGCGCTTCTGAACGAGAAGGTGAGGACAGGGGCATGACTTGCTGTATCGCTAGCGCAAGACAAGATGGAGACGATACATCTACGAATGCAGAATACTGATATCATGCTAGTGGGACCACTGCCTCAGCACACTCCTGATCCGAAGCACGCTCGGTGCATCCTTTGGCGTCATCTTCTCCGTCCTCGTCTTCAAGCGGAGAGCATGGCCAGTCTGGGCAGGTCTTGGCTTTGGTGCTGGAAGGGCTTGGGAGGAGTGCGATAGCGTGCGTAGACGATTGAGATGGGGAGAAGGCCGTGGTCTCAATGGCTGACACGATACAGAGCTTTAAGCGCGCAACGGCGCCTTCCAGAGACGGCCTCCGCGTCCTCAGACCATGAGCGAACCACGAAGAATTGCGAACGAGAAGCTAGCCACCACAGTGGACTGTACGTTGAACAGTATCGAGTCGTGCCACGACGCATTGTACATACCGAACAAGGACAGCGCGACGTGATGGCGAACGATTGCAAAGGCATTCACGGAATAGACCTGACTTTATGCTTCTCACAAGGTCTAATGTCGGCGAACCAGCCACGGTCAATTCATCGCTAATATCAGCCAAAGGAGAAGTAAACAGGGGTCAAACAGCTGCTGGTGATCAGGTGGGGCACATTCACGAAAACATCTAATTCGAACCCTAGCACTACCGTCACTTTCCACACAGTCGCTACTCTCCTTCCCCATCCTGCGACCCATGGCTTTCAAATATCGTCATCTCCATCCTCCGGCCCAGGACGCGCCTTTGAAGCAGCCTTGCTCATGTCGCTCTTCTCTCCCACGTCAGACTTTCTACGCTCCATGGCCTGTATGTCTTCAATGGCCGTATTGTGGGGAATATAGATGCCGCCATAACCCTCTCCAACACCGAAACTTCCCCTGGCACGAGCCAAGGGATTTGGTGGAGGTTGACTAGCTTAAATGTAATTGGGCTTGGGCTTCCCTTCGCCGCGTTTAGGGCGCCCTGCTCGCTCAGTGCTGGGAGCCTGCTGGACTCCTCCACTGGCGCTGTGGGTGCCACTGTTGGACAATTCTTCTGGTGGTCTTTCATCGATGATGTCCTGCCTGAAGGGCGAGAGGTCATCCGCTGGAATCGACTCCTTAACAGTCTCTCCACGAGGTTTCTCAACTGCACCGGCACTAGGAAGTGCTTCTGAAGCGTCTGGCGCAACAGCCTGCTCGCTCTGCTGCCTCTCATCGGTCTGCTGAATCTCTGCCTCTCCCTCCGGAATGGCGTTTTGGCGTTCCTCATTCTCGGCAGCAAACATCTGCTTCAGGTCAGACTTGGCGTCCGCGCTGCGTGCTGAGGCTGGTGCGTCCGAAATCTTTCTTCGGGATTCTGGAGTCGTTTCTCGTGCCGGCGGCGACCTTTTTGTCGCGATTCTAGTTTTCTTCTTGCCTTCGGGAGCTGGAGTGGACTTCTTTCTTTTGCCGTCTGGAGCTTGCCGGGCACTGCCTGAGGCTTTGCGCTTCGGATTTGGAGCCGCAGGCTGAATATTGGCTTCCTGTTCTTGTGATGGAGCTTCTTCTTCTTCTTCTTCCAGCTGTTGGACGCCATTCTTCTCTTGTGGTGGCGCAAGCGCTATGGTCTTCCTCATTCCACGCTGGATCACTCCTTGAACGATCTTCACCGAATCATCGTGCACTTTTGAACGACCGCGAGCTTGGAGGATTTTTCTCTCCAAAAGCAGGTCCTCATAGACACCGTCGATTTCGTACTCACGCATTTCCCAGCCATCAAACAGGCTAAGGTGGCGTTGGACCCTGAGAAGTGGTCGCACCATGGCAGGAGCATTGGATTGTTTACGAGACATTGTTTGAATACCTGGCGATTGTGGGAAGGGATATGTCGATGCGAAGCAGGTGCGTACATTTTCTGTCGCCTACTTGTTAAAGAGGTCAGACTGAAGAATGAAGACGCCGTTTGCTGCTCCAGCCGACGAAAGGCAAGTTGAACACTGAAAGTACGCTATCCTTGCCATCGTTCCGGGAGCAAACACTTTGGTTCACAAGTGAGCAGCTTTCGATATGGTCGCGAGCAAGGTGAGAGGCATGCAGCTTATAGTACGAGAAGGTAAGCATTGTCCTATGAAGTAGTTGGCACGGGCTAATAATATATGCACGTCTACGACTGCTCGAACAAATTTCATGTACACGCTCAACACCGACGAACAACCCTACGCATCCCGATCTCTTGACATTGAATCGTCTTCGATCACATCGTCACACTCGACATCCTCCTCTTCGTCAACCGCACCCATCTCATCGCTGTCCTCCTCATCCCCGCTGTCGAACACCATAGGATCACGCGAAGTTTCTCCTTCTGCCTCAACTTGCTCATCATCAGGTCCTGCATCTTGTGTCTGATCGTCGTGTTCTGACTCTGGCGGATTGCTCAGAGGACTGGAATCATGCTCTTCGACGTCCGAGAGGCGCTGTCGCTTTAGTGGACTTCCAGTGGTCTCATCGCCACATGACCTCTTGGCGCCCTTCAAGGTGTCTGGAAACGACTGGCTCCTGGCTCGGGCTGCTGAGCTTCCAAGGACACGTTGCTGGTCGATGCTTTGCGCTGCGTGCCGGTCGGTAAACCGCCACTATTAACATCGCCACCTGCTTGTGGTCCAATGGAGGGTCTGTGGGTCTTCAATGATGCAGCCTTTGATAGATGAGACTTTGGCTGCGCGGCTGATTCAGATTCTGTAAGCGTGTTTCGTTCGGCATGCATTGGTTCATTGTCGTGCTCAAAAGCAGCTTCGTCCTGCATTCTGGTCTGGGCCAATGCTCTAAGCTTCTTCAATCGACAAGGGTCCAAACCGCCTGGATAGATTGGATTCTTCTTGGGTGGCTTGGCGTCGGATTCAGAGGCTCCGTCTGCTGCTGAAGCTGTAATGGCACTGCGTTCCTTCTGCGGTCCGAGGTTGGTGGCATCCAAGTCATGAGCGCCTCCTTCATCGGCCTGTTGGGCCTCTTCGAGCTCTGAGGGAAGCATCTCTTCAGTCTCAACCCAGACAATATTGATGCCCGATGCGGTCTCATCCGACAACTTGTGGAGCCGCATACATTCGCGAAAGTTATTGATATCTTCTGCGTTTGGGTACAGGATATCCGGCTCCCAGTGGTCTTTGTTGCCCATCTGGTGAGAAACCCTGCCTTCGTCGGACTGCTTATAGCCGATATTCGTTTTGAGGAATGAGCTGGTCAAGAAGTGCCATGTTCCTTTCTTCTCCTTCTCCGGCTTGGACCAGCCCTTCTGAACAATGATGCTGGGACCGGAAGCAAGTGAAGACTTGGACAAACATTTCCTCAGAGTGATCTTTGGCGATGGTACCTGGGTGACCGGATCAAACAGCATACGCTGCTGCTTCGAGCCTACCTTTCTCGTCGACTGTCCATTCTCATCGAAAGCTGCCCAGTCGACAACTTTACGACTGATAGGATGAGAATCAATTTGAGCTGCGGAACTTCCAGCGGGCACGTACGCCCCTCGTCCGGCTCTGCTAGACTCTTCTTGTGCTTGCTGGTTGATCATGTTCTGAAGTTTCAGCGGATTCCTAACGATATTGGCTCGCGGTCCGACGACATGCGCCGCGTTTGCGGGCGTTGGAGGCTCGACTTCAGGGGTTTGAAGTACTTGGCTCGAACGATGCTTGAGCAAGAGTCGTGCAAAGTCACGATCATTGCTATAGCGACGCAAGATCCAGGCGCCTTCAAGGACGAGAGTGCCCTCGACTGTGACAGTTGAAGCACTTGCTGCGACGCTAAGTGAGGAAGAAGATGGAATTCGATTGTCTTCATTAGTAATCACACCTCTCGGGATGGTCATCTTCACTTGGGTTCGTATCTGCTGATCAGATATCGGCGATGGGACTGGTTGCAGATCATATACTGAGAGCACGTTTATGCTGACAGCCCGAACAAGAGGAGGGCAAACAAGAAGACATTTCAGACCGGCGTCTGTCATCCTCCAGGACTCTCTTTGTGACGTGGATCTTTGTCCTCCCTCCCTGGAACATGATGTTGTTTGCTCGAAGACGGATCAGGATTGCACTCACATGCAAACAAGCATGGCTCTGTGAGAGGCTGGGCTCGGTCGCCGAGGCAGGGATGCTGGGCGGTCGATGCCACCACGTCACTGTATGGAGCCAGAGTCTTCGAAAGACGTCCGGGAAGGTTCATCCATAACGGCGGATCGAAGCACTTGCAGCCCGCAGGTTGATCGAAGGACGACGAGAGCGGCCTTGACATGGAAGTACACTTCGGTCCCTTACTGAGGTACCGGCAAGCCACCATCTATCTACCGAGCCTAAGCACAACTACCACACTATTTCTTGCATTTCCTCGAAGAATACATTACCACGATGTTATCCCCTGGCTCCTTGGACTTGATGGGAATAGTGATGTCTTTGCTGTCATCCTCAGAAGAAGACTTCTTCTCTTCGTCCTTCTCAATTTTCGCCTTCGTCGTAGTCCTACCCCCTGTCTTCTTCGGCTTTGCAGTTGGCTTCTCCTTCGTTGATGTCGCTGACTCAGAGACCTCACCATCATCCATCACGTCATCATCCTTGGGCAGCTTCTTTGGTCTCTTCAACAAAACAGCCTTCTGGGTCTTCTTGTAAATGGTGCTTATTGTTTGAACTGAAACATCTCCGGCCTCTTCACCAACGTTCTCCAGCTGCTGTTCGACTGTTTCGTCTCCGACTGTACTGACAGGCGCTTCTGCAACATTCGGGATGGTATCCTGCTCCTGCTCCTGCTCCTGCTCCTGCTTCTGCTCCTCCTCAAGCCGTCTGTTCTTAGCGTGCTGCCTCTTCCCTTTGGTGGGCTTGTCGATGTTGGCAGCTTTCACTTTCTTCTGGCTAGCCTGTGCTTCTTGGGCATCGGCCGAGGCTCTGCGCTTTGGACTTCTGGCGGCCTCTTCATCTTGTGGCGGAGCGCGTTTTTCCTGATCTGGAGACTCCAGGATCTGTGCGAGGATAGATGCTGCGGCTCGCCGCTGCGATTGTGTGTCATCGACACCGTCGAACGAGTTGCCTCTTGTGCCCGGCCTTGTTGGGTTCCTGCGCTCAAAATTCTCCTCTCGGTCTGTGACATTCTTCTCTCAACCGTCGATGTATGCGTACCGTGAACCTTTTGGTCCAGGTTTGAAGACTGGCTGCGGCATTCCTTGAACGCCTTCTCGCTCATCGTTGACTGCTTCTCGCACAACATTCGGCACGAGTTTCTTTCTCTCGAGAGACAGGACCTGCTCAGTGGCTCCATTCTTGTAGCGACGCAAGGTCCGATCACCACCCAGGTCTAACGAGCCTTCCATATCCACTGTCGGGACGTCATCAACAGGATGACCATCGAGTGGGACATCATCGTCATCTAAGCGGACATTCGCTGCCATATTGGCGGCTCGAGAGGTGGATGATCTAGCCGTATAGTCACTGGAGAGTTCGCTATTGCGAGGAGGTATCAAAAATTGCACGAAAGCATTTGAGCACGAAACACAAGCCTCATGGACATAGACAGAGCCGTAGTTCTTTGTGCGAGATGATTGCTGCTGGGCAAATGCAAAAACTCACAGAGGTAGCAATCTTCTACGATGTTTCGATAAGACTGGACGGGGAAAGCAGAGCTGATTGGTCGCGAGTGCTAAGGCAGATATGGAAACTGTCACATGCATCGTGGTCTATGGTCTGAGGTACCAAAAGCACTGGCATGCATGAACTGATCGAAAGGACTATCAGCTGACCGGCACTACTTATGACTACCCCCAATCCTTCGGCTCCTTCTTAGGCCTACCACACTTCTTCTTCTCCTCCTTCTCAGGTACTACTTCAACCTCGTCGACTTCCTCCTCACCTCCATCGAAATGATCAGACACGAGCTCACTAGCGTGAGATATTTTCCGTCTCTGCTGACTGCTCTGGACCTCTGCAGATTTGTGCTTGGCTGAGCCCACATTTGGTCCAGCAGGCTGAATCGCATTGGAGGTCTGTCTATGAGTCTATGCATCGAGATTGTCGTCGAGACCTTGGGGTGTTGTCTCCCGGCCGCTCAATGGCAGTACTTCTCCCAGTGTCTCCAGCTCTCGTTTCTCAGAACCCTCTGGAGACTCCGGCATCACGGAAAGTCTTCTGGGTACCTTCTACTGTGGCGCATTCATGGCTTTGTCAGTGCTTCTGCCAGGCCTGTTTCGACAGCCGTTGGCTTTTTTCTTCGCCGCAAGATTATCCCCTGAATTTTGCCGCTCTCTCAGCCTGGCGCCTCGGGCAGTCGGTGCCTCTTTTGGCTTGACAGCGTCCTCGTCAGCTTCTGGCACATAGACCCAGCCCTTGTAGCAAGGTAAAGTCTCCTCCTCATTAATCTCTTCCTCTATGGACTCTTCAGGGTTGGCTTTTTGCCCTTCCCCGCTCCAGAAGGATGCTGATGATGTCTTCTCCTTTGGGACTAACATCCTATCGCAAGACCGACCCACCAGTAAGATCCAGCTCGCTGTTGATTTGCACGGTCGGCTGATTGGATAGCTGGTACTCGGCGTCAACGGCATTAACATCATGCTCAGGCTTGACTTCACTTGATTCATACACTGGAATCGGCGCATCAGGACTGATCGCGTCTGGCGAAGCTGAAGACATCGTGCAGATGAAGGCGAGAGTAACCATGGACAAGGCATGTCCAGGCCAGCACACTTCACGTGCTACATCTCGCCTTCCAGAACAGACTGCAGTATTTGTAGTTGTTTGCCATGGTTACGACAGTTGAGTTTCAGTGTGCGCGCTGGGAGTAACGACATGCCACTTTGTGGTTTTCAGTACCAAGCGCAGTGATCAGTGCTCATGTGGGTCAATAGGATGAAACGTGAAGAAGGCAGCATGCGTATATGCTGTTGACGATGGTCGATGATCTCCAGGACTGATCTTATCATTGACACTATCACTACCTGATGTATAATGCTATGGTACTATCTGAACGCCTCCTTCTCATACAACTCCGTGAATGTACCCGGAGGCATCAGCTATGAAATCTCGACTGACGAATCTATACCACTCCCCGAAGGATCTACAGCTGGACGCCCAGCCCCTTTACTTGCCGGAACAACCAGAGACTTCTTTCTCGCAGAACGAGCAGGCTGAGACCTATTCACAGATTTACCGCCAGGCATGGGCCCAACAGCAGTGCGTCTGCGAAGGGAAGATCATTCGTTGAAGCCTTGATTCCCAGCAATGCCGCAGCCCTCTCCATGATGAGAACGACGAGCACGTTTCGGTGGACTCTGCTCTTCTGCATGATCGATCGATGTCTCATTGCCTCGTTGAGTAGTGGCAGCTAAACTCTTCCGCTTCTTAGTCTGTTTGTAGCCGGACATGTTGGCATCTAGAGACCTGGTCGTATCCGCCACCCTAGTCTCCCGAGAAGCAGAGAGACTGTGATGCTCTTGAATGTCTCTCGGGATTGAATTGAAAGAAACGCTACCGCTGTCCTTGCGACCATCGCCATGCCGCTGAGAACGACGACCACCAGATGTCTCCGGGAATGGAAAGCCACCTCCGCCGGTATCTTGCTCGCCAACAAGTCCGCCAGTATAACGATCGACGTCTGGATCGGCGTCGTCGTCACATCCATCGGAAGAGTCTGGTTGGTCGTCAGGTTCATCTTTGAGGCCGTGAGGATTACTATTGGTGTGGTAAGGAATCCAGACGATGTTTACCGGCTCCGTTGGGTCGTGTATCTTTGGTTTTATGTTTTCGTACTTCCAAAGATAGTCGCGGTAAGCCTGAACATCCAAGGCAGTAGGCGAATCAGTATCTGGGTCGAAGTAACCCTTACTGCCCATCAGCTCACTGGCAACGATGTTATCTGAATCGCCCGTGCCAAAGCACTTGAAATGCCATGTACCAGCAATACCAGACTGTGGTATAAGCCACCCCTCCAATACGGTACCGTCAGCTTTTTTGAAGTTGTCATGGTGTTGTCCGTACTGATAGGTTTGATCGCGTACCATGAGAGGCGGTACTTCGACGCTAGGATCGAAGATACCTCCGCCATGATCTTTGTGCTCCACCACAGACCGCTCGCTGCGATCGACGGTGCGTTTGACTCGATAGACTGGCCTTTTGCCCTCGGTCAACTCCTTTCGCGTCCCGCGACGGACTCCAACGTCGCTATCATCGTCATGTGCCAGATCAGCATTACGATCAGGTTCCTCGAAGTCGTCCTCGTTGAGGTCCGGCGACTGCTTCTCACTCTGTCTTCGGATAGGAAATGGGATCACAGCACGTTTCATCACAGCAGCTTTGAGCCTATCGAGCTCAAGTCGTTCCTTGTCGTTCTCGAAGTCGTTGCTGTACTTGCGAACAGTCCATGCTCCGTTCAGGAGAATGTTGTCACTTTTCACGACTACTTGAGGATGGTACGAAGGGGATGTAGGTGGCGCGGCGACATCATCGGCTTCTTCACCTACAGATTTGTGCTCTGGAGACTCGCTAGCATAGGGAGCATTGATCAATGTGGACTTGGGTGCTGCTGCTCTAGGTCTTGTAGGCTTAGTGTCTCCAGAATTGGTAGTCCCTGCTCTTGATCTTGTCTAGGGCATTGACAGGATTGACTTGGTACCGGCTCGTTTGGTGGCTGCACCGGTGGTCTTCTTGTTCGCAGTGGTAGCTCTCGTAGATCTCGTCTGCTTGGCTTGGCACTCCTCTGGCTGAGCTGATGTCCTTTTTGGTGGCATGCTCGTCGTACTATTCGACTCAATGCAATTGCACTGTCGGCTGTCCAGAAGTTGCGGATGGGATATTCTTTAAACCCTTCGTAATAATGCGTCTCGCAGCAAATTGTTCCATTTCCAGCACTTTGTTCATAGACATGCTTGTCCCAAGCACAAGCATCTACATGAGCTCAAAGGGTTTGCGTGAGCCAGCGTGATGGCCCCATACCGCAGATTCTATCAGAATGTGTACCTAAAGCCCTCAGTCCTTTCAAGCACAGCCTTGCCAGCGCTTTGCCTCTTATTCGCCACGTAGAAGTAACTCGAAAACGCCAGCACAAAGCCGATGATCAAGATATGGCTTCCGATCGAGATCCATACAGCAGTCCGATACCTCGGAGCTTCTTTCTGCATGACAATGTAGCTTCCAGCAATGCCTCCAGCTCCGTTCATCGCAGTACATGCCGCTGCCGTGAAAGCTCTTTTCCATTGACCTGTGATATTACTTGTCGAATACGTTGTGATCGCTGCCCAATTACTTACATACGCGCCTGTCACGAGGTAGGTCCCGACGTAGCGGACTGTGACTTGTTTTGCGAAGCCCAGCATACCGAAGCCCGCGATCAAGCAGATGCTATTGAAGATGATGACGGGACCTCTCAGCTTGTATCTATCTCCCAAGATGGACGTGAAAATGGCGGGAAGTACTGCATAGTAATATGGCGGCGCGGAAAGCAGTATAGACCTGTTTTCGCCATGGCCCATGCCGCTGAGGATGATCGGGAGGAAGTAGCTCATCGATGTCGACACCAAATTGAGCAGGAAATACATGCAGGCGAAGCTGCGATAATGTTAGCAAACCCCACAAGAGATCCAATGACTCTACTCACCCGTAGATCTTCATATCCTGCGCATGCACCAAGACCTTGCTCCACGCAAACTGTTCTGCCTCAACATCCCTCCTATCCCTCTGAATCCTCCTCACAGCCAGCTCCTGCTCGTTCTTGGTCAAGAACCACAAACTCCTCTCCGCCTTCTCCGGAAAATCCACGATCCAGAAGTAGGTCACAAAGCCAATAATCATCGTCACCAGTCCCTGTACCAAATACATATATCTCCAGCCCTCCAGTCCGCCCTTCCCGCCGAGATGATTCAGACCCCAATTCACAATCCCTCCCGTCGCCAAAATAATGACTTGCCCACTTTGCAAAAAGGCAAACCTTACCTGCTGCTCCTCGCGCAGATACCATGTACTGATCAAATACGTCAATCCAGGGTAGACCCCACTCATCGCCATTCCCAGTAGCACTCGTGATACAATCATCTGCTGCCACGTGTGAATGAACGCCGTACACATCGTAATCAATCCAAACACGAACGTGATGACGGCGAACCATACTCGCGGTCCAATGGTCCGTACAGCGATGGTAGACGGGAGTTGAAAGGCGATTGACGATATCGTGAAGATGAAGATGCTGACACTGTAGCGGTTGCGAGTCAGATCCAGGTCTTTGAGCATGGAAGTTACGCTAGCCGATGAGATGATTCCGGAGTCGAGTAGGTTGAGACTGCAAAGAATGCCAGCTATCGTGCAGAGGCGTAGATCGACCTTGAGGCGGAGGCGTCGTTCGAGATAATGGTCGACAATATCATCTTGTCTTTCAATGATGGAGTCGGAGTTCTGACGTGTACTGGTATCTCTGTTGGAAACAGATTTGGTTGAAGGTGGCAAGAATGCCTTCGTCCTCGACTCCTCAGCCATGGTGTCGTAGCTTGGCGCTCCAGTGCGGTCCGTCAGAAGGGCAGAAGAGCTCTTGGACGAAGACGACATCCTCGCGGATCTCGCTTTCTAGACTTTATCGTGTCAACTGCTCGCATCAAATGCGAACGCCCGGCGATAAAATCGCAGAACTGCACGAGGCAATCACGTCTGAGTTTGTAGTCAATTTGCGGGAATTCAAACACTTACATGTACAAGACCATATATCCACAGCCGCTGCGGGGTCATGGTTGGTAGCATAGGGACATGGATTTCCAAGCATCGATAAGCTTTGATGACCACAGGGACAAAGAAAATCGAGCAAAAAGCTCTAGAAGTGTATCATCTCAATGGAAGGGTTGTACCACTAGAAGATACACTCGAAGCACTGCAATTATCGTTCAATCCGCCTTGTGGGTATCTTCGCGGCCAGTGTACAGCAGTCCGTCCAATACTCCTGCAGAGTCCACGAAATACGCCATCTTGAAGATTTTCCGCCAAAAGTTGCACATCCTTACAACGCTCCTTAATATGCAAGTCACTCAATTGCGTGGCACCGATGCACGGACGTCATCATATGTGTAACGCTGTGCGACGCTATCTGGTTGATAATACATCGAACGTCGATCATCGTACACTGGTTGAAGGTGAGCGGCGGGAGCCGCAGAAGTGTACATTGGTTGTTCGTGCCGTCGACCGTACTGCTGTTGCTCGTCCGGATTGAGTGCGTACTGCACCGGAGCTGGCGCTGAATCGATAGGAAACAGCTCGAGCGGTCGACCATACTGGTCAACATAGATTGTTCTCGGAGGTGCCGGCTGCTCGTACTGGTACCGCGCAGGCTCACGCTCCGGCAAAGGCATGTACTGTACAGGCGCTTCCCTGTAAGTAGGCGTGTGTGCTTGTGGCTGACTGTAGTGCTGTTCCGCTTCGTACACATAATGGTATCTCGGCGTCGGCTGCGGTTGCGGCGCGTATGGCGCATCCACGTACGTATGGTGCTGCTGCTGGTTGTGTTCAAAATGTCGACCGTTTTGAGAAAGTGCAGCTTGTAGTGCGTGCAGATGAACATTGCCAACGTGGTGGCTTGGCGGTGACGCCGGCTCATAACGAGAGCTGGGCCTGTGCCCATCGTGACGCTGTCTACCGATAGGTTCATGACTTGGCTTGCCGTGTTGATCATGCTGATACTGACGTGACATACTGCCCGGTCTGTCGCTGGCCGCCAGTGGAGGTGTGGCTGTCGACAGTGGCGCAGCTTGACCTGTCAGCGATGCTAAGATTGCAGCGATATCTGGTGCACCGGATGGTGTGGTGACTGATGGGCTGCTGACGTCCTGTCGTGGAAGAATCGGTTCAGCTCGCCCGACAGAAGGACTACGACTACCCCGACCATTCTGAGGAGCTGCTTGTTGCTGTTGCTTAGCAGGCAAGACACCCAGACTGTGCAAAACCGCCAAGGTTGCTGGTGTCAGACCAAGAATGCCAGCTGCTGAGGGTGCAACAGGGAGTGGCGAGTTCTTACGCGCATCTGTGTCAAATTGCGATGGATCCGCAACCTGCTCCTTCGGTGAGACGAACATCGGCCGACGAGGGTCATACTCGTCTTCGGTCGGCTCTGGTAGCGCCGCTTCCTGCGAGTCGTCGCGATCGGCCACGCCGTTACTCTGCTTCGCTCCTTTCTTTTTTGCCTGTGCTTTCTGCTTCTTGCTCAATCGATTCAGGAGACGACTAGCAGGTTGACGACCAGTATTCGCCTGAGATGCCTCTTCAGACACGACGCCAATTCTGGGTAGAGGCGCCGGAAAGGCGCTAGGGAACGCTGCAGCTACCAATGCAAGCTTATCGTCGTTCATGCCAGGTGCACGGAGCAAATCCTTGACCAGCGGAACCTCCGGTAGCTCGATCATGTCTCGGGTCCAGTCCAGGAAACCGCCTTGGAATTGTGGCTGATGCGTTACCTTGAGATGGGTGATCAGCGAAGAAGTGTTGTAGACTTTAACGCCCTTGATTCTGATCCAGTACGACCCGTTGTTCCCAACACCATTCGGCTGAGCAGCAACACAACTTCGACATGCCAGGCCATGTGCGTTCTTCAGAGGACGCATAAGCGCATTGGTGGCCAAAGCATCGGTGAGCAGATCCAAGGGTGGTTTTTGATGGAAACGCTCAATGAATTGAGTGATTGCATGATAGATCACGGTGTGAATGCGAATGCACTCCATCATATCCTTCACACCGTCGGTGGCATCCCAGATCTCGCGAGCATCGCTCGAAAGTTTGGCCACCTGCGCATCGTGACTGATGTCAATACCGGGCTCTGGTGCACTTGGTGGCTGATGAAAGTTCCCATTTATTGGACCATTCGCAGGAGGTGCATAGTGTGGTGGATAGCTTGGGCTCACAGTGGAGTAGCCGTTAGTAGCAGCGTGGTATGGGGTCTCTGGTAGGACCGGAGCCGATAGGGCAGGAAATGGACCTTCATGATAACCGTGAGGGGTGCTACGAGCACGGCCGTTGTGTTTGTATTCTATCGACCGACGATCCAGCTTGAGCCAGTGCGATGGTTTGGTGTGAAATGGTGGCTCTTCTGGCCATTCGGCGGTCTGCCAATGGACCACGATGTTGCCCTTACTGAACGCAGTGGTGTGCTTGGCTCCATAATGCTGAATGAGACCTTCGAAGGCGAACCATTTCGGCTTCTTCTCCTCAGCGCACCCGGCGCATACGAAATGCTCCCGACGATGGACGTCAGTCAGTGGTCTCACCTTGTTATCATAGACCCATTTCATGTTGTCCAAGGACAGGAATGGTTCCACGGGCGGGCTGCCCTGCTTTGCACCATTTTTCGGCTTCGGTGGCTCAAATCTGGGCAGCAAGCCCAGTGACTTGTCCTCCTCGTACCGTTGACGAATGTGCGTGAGAGCGTGGATGGCGAATAGAGGGGCGTTGTCCTTGTCGAGCATTTTCCCGCCACCCCACTTGCCGTTGATGTAATCATCGGCGTATTCAGCAAGCTGCTTGCGAAGAGGTTCCTGCGCCTGCTCATACTCACGGTCGTAAGTCTCCTTGGCGGGCCTCGGTACGATGTCGTCCATGTTACCGGATGGTAATGCAGCTTGCAATGCAGCTAATTGTGAGGCACGTTCGTGCTCCGCAAGCTCAGCAGCCTCTCTCTGTGCTATGATCCTTGGCTTGAGCATCTCCCAGGCTGAATCAGTCATGGGAGTGGTGATCTGCATTGCAGCCTGGAAAGATTCCATATGCTGTAAAATATTGGGCTCTAATGATGGCTCAAATTCCCTGCATCGGCGCTCTATCTCTGCTTTCCGGGCTTGACGAGCTTCCTCCACTTCTTGGGGGTTACGGATTGGCCTGAAGAAGTGCTGTGGCAGCATTGGAGCTGGAAATGGCGGTGGTGCTGGTAGGTAGTGCTGTGGAGTTTGAGGAGGCAATTGGAAGTGGTTGCCGTAGCCACTTTGGAAGAAATGAACCGGCTGTGGTAGAGGATGCACACCTGCGAGAGTTAGGTCAGGTCCTGTGTTTCTCCGTTCCCCCATCAAGACCGTGTCCGAAAGCTCGGCCAGCCACTGATCCTCGTGTGTGCAAAGCGTTTACATGAAGAAGCGGAAAAGTGCAACAGCATGGAGCACGAAGAGATGCCTGCTTACCGTTGGCCGTCGGAGACGACTGAACACCGTTTACTGCCACAGGTCTACGCTGGGCTTCCTCACCATGTCGTGGAAAAGATGCAAGATCATACTCCCTGAGCACCTGTGCCAGGTCTTGGCCTGGACGCAGTTGTTGCAGCTCCCACTTCTCCCAACGTGCAGAGTCTGCCATGGATTCCTTACCGCGGGCGAAGAGTCCTTTGTGCCACTCATCAACTGCGCCAGAGCCAAGCGCTCTTGCACTTTCTTCTTCACCTTTGATGGCGTTCAGATCTGTCATGTAGTAAATCTTCGAGAACCTGAGATTCCCAGGAATACCGCCTGGGACAGTCTGTCGCACGGACTCGGCTGCGAAATGGAGGTCAGGGGACAGAAAGCCGTGGGTGACACCGTTGCGTAGTCGACCGAGGGAGGGATCGCCGAGGACTTGAACATCCTGCGGAATTGTTAGCTGGGTCATTGTAAGGGAGAAGAAGCTGGTATTACTTTCAAAGATCGCTGTTGTAAACACAGACCGCAAGATCGAATGCAAAAGGGCCATATGACGCGGAGACCGTTCGGCCCTGGACCTGCATTGAGCACAGTGGTAGTGGGAGGGTTAACTGGCGGTCTGTGGCAGAACTGACAGGCGCGTCCGCCGATCAGCTTCAGCATGTCGAGCTCAGAGAACTGCGCAAGTGGTCGGGGCAAGGTCGGGAAGAAATTCTTCCTGGACTGGGTCCAAATGCTCTCACTGTCCAATACTTGGACCTTTGGCCTATCCTTCCTTGCAGCGGGTGGAGCTGACGCGTTGGTGAGATACTCGTTGAAGGATTTGGAAACGCGTAAACAACGACAAAGCATTGCAGGAGGCAAGTGCAAAAATACGCGCTGCCAGACCTCTGGTGGTAATTGTGGTGTCCGTGGCTTTTCTCCATCTTGTTTCGCGGACGCGACGGATAGCTTGCGTTTCTTGGCCGAATCTTCTGTAGGCACTGGAGGACCATCATTAGCATCAGTCGCATCGCTGAGCTTGCGTTTGGCTCCAGCGTGAGCAGCAGAAGTGGCAGGCAGCGTGACAGGCTCCGGCGTGCTGGGTCGGCTCGGTGACGAAAGATCCATCTCGGATGATGCATCGTCTTCGTCGTCGCCATTCACGGCCTCGGGCTCCGTGGCAGGAATGACGATAGTAGCAGCAGCGAGCGTGGTGGCAGCGGTGGCAGCGGTGGTAGCGGTGGCAGTGACAGCATAAGCTCCATTGGCAACGGCGGCAACAGTAGGCTCCCCCGGCACATGGATCTCCTGGATGGGCTGCTGAGTGTCGAGGGTCAGACACGTGGGCGTATCGTCACCATAGAAGTCCTCGTCGTCTGCAGGCGCCTCACTGGCGCTCCGCCCGTTGGTGTACTCCATGGTAGTGGCTGGAGGTCAGTAAAGCATGCGCGTCACCGAATCTATGTGCAAGGCGATGCCATGTCCTCGAGATTCTGATGGGGGTGCGTGCTGGGGGGAAAACGATGCGAAAGGAATAACACTTGACGGCAGCGGCGGAAGCAGCTTTGACAGTTGCGCGCGACACAGAAGAGTTATTAGACCTGCGGATTGGGAAGGCGAGGCTGACAAGTGTGTGAAGCGCACTGTCTTGTGTGGTGGTGTGAGTGCAGGAGAACAACATCGAGCAACGCGCTCTCAGCGAATGATAAAAGTAGGGCGGACAAAAGTAGAAGTCAGGTGCGCGGCGTGCACGGTCGCATATCGTGCACGGCCATATCGTCTCGGCTTATGTTGTTTAACGAGGTGTCTCACATTAAGCACTAAACGGACTGGCTTTATATTTAGACTATATAATATTTAAATAGTATTTTATCGACTATATAAATCTTATTAATATAGCTATCTTAGTAGTATTACTACTTACTCTTAGTATATTCTTATCTAGATTAGACTATTCGA
>MWSO01000241.1:0-26433 GCA_002116355.1 Dothistroma pini CBS 116487
TAGATAGTAGTATAGTAACTATAGGTAAACTAGTTATAACGTATAAGTATACTAGGAGAATAAGGAGAATACTTATAAAACGAATAAAAGTATTAGGTTTACTAGTCCTCTATTTAATAGTAATAAGAACAAGTAATTAAGAATATAAGTTAGTTATACTAATAGATTTTGTTCTACTTACTAGTTTGTTCTACTTACTAGTACTTTATATTAGAGTAAATATTTATAAATTAATATAAGGTATAGATAGCTCCGTAATAACAAACTTTCGGTATTATAGAGAGAGCAAGAGAGATATAGAGTTGCACTTTCAAGTTTTAACACATTTCGGCACACGGCAAGAACGGCGACTGCCGCAACCCTGGCTCCACCCAAGCGACTGGGAATGCGTGCGCACATGTCATCTTCTTCTCAAACCACCTGGCACTCACATCCATATTCACACACCTCACGCTACTAGCCAGATCTTGGCATGTTGCGAGTTTTTGACCATATCGCGAACGACACGACGACCTGAGCCATCTGGGCCAATGCTGATACTGGCGTGATTCACCCCCGAGTCCTTCTGGGTAACAGCGAACGAACACTCCCAGTGACTCCCACTATGGCACAATACGCAGCGATCACAAGCATACCGAGCGAACATGGCAGCTCACGGCCCGCGTCGACATCATCACAGTCACGGCGATCGAAACACAGCAAGCACAGCGGGCTCGGAGGCAATGCATCATGGGCCTCCTCGGTCATCAACCTGGTGAACACCATTGTAGGAGCAGGCGTCCTGGCCATGCCACATGCTATGTCGAATATGGGCATCACACTGGGAACCTTTGTGATATTGTGGGCCGGTCTCACGTCAGGGTTTGGGCTTTACCTACAAACAAAATGCGCGAGATACTTGGAACGGGGCGGAAGCAGCTTTTTCGCGCTGTCGCAAATCACATACCCGAATGCTGCTGTGATATTCGATGCTGCTATCACTGTGAAGTGCTTTGGAGTGGGTGTGTCGTACCTGATCATCATCGGCGATCTCATGCCAGGTGTTGTGAGGGGATTTGCTAAGGATATTGAGGAGACGGGAGCGCAGTATCTGGTTGACAGGCATTTCTGGGTGACGGCGTTCATGTGAGTCCCATTGAGATCTCCAAGATGTGCGACTGAGATGCTGACTTTGCTTCAAAGGCTAATTGTGATACCCCTTTCCTTCTTGCGCAAACTGGACAGCTTGAAGTACACCTCCATCGTTGCTTTGGTCTCGATCGCTTACCTAGTGGTGCTCGTGGTATACCACTTCTCTACCGGCGACACGATTCCGCAGAAAGGACCTGTCAGCTGGTTCGAGTGGAAGGGAGTGGTGCCGACATTGTCCTCCTTCCCGGTCATTGTGTTCGCATACACGTGTCATCAGAATGTAAGGACGCCGTACGCCCCCTGCCGTGTTTTTGCTTACGTTGTTCTAGATGTTCTCGATTCTCAATGAGATCAAAGATGCCAGTCCCGCCCGAACCACTGCAGTTGTTGGTGCTTCCATCGGATCAGCGGCATTCATCTACGTCCTCGTAGCCATCACTGGCTACCTATCTTTCGGCGACAACGTTGTCGGGAACATTGTGTCACAGTATACACCATCTGTTGCCTCCACTGTCGGGCGCGCCGCGATCGTTATCCTGGTTATGTTCAGCTATCCACTGCAGGTGCATCCGTGCCGTGCATCTCTGGACGCGGTCACCAAATGGCGGCCAGCAACGAGGCGGAACACCGAGCTCACGCCTGCAGCATCATCCCGCGGATCGCCCAGCAGAAGCTCGCTTCTAGGTGGACCTTCAAAAGTCCCGATCAGCCGAAAGCCAGAAGAGATGAGCGAACTTCGATTCGCCATCTTGACAACTCTGATAATCATTCTCAGCTACATAGTCGCCATGACCGTGAGCAGTCTAGACAAAGTACTGGCGTACGTGGGCAGCACGGGATCTACAGCGATATCCTTCATCCTGCCCGGCTTGTTCTACTACAAGATTAGTGCCCCTGATTCACCTCACCACCAACGGCTTCTCAAAGATGAGGATGATGAGGAGTCCAGCAACGAAGAAAGTGGATCGAGTAATGGTCAGCGGTGGCAGAGTGGACTTTTGCGGAAGTTGAGTCTGGCCATTGCCATTTATGGTATTGTGGTCATGGTGACTTGCTTGATCACCAACAGCGTATTTCTCGCATCGGAAGCGCACTGATCTTTCACATGCAGAGGGTTTGTTTAGCGAGGAGTCGGGAGTCGAAAGCGGAGTGCCCCGAGAGGTGCGCCAAATGGCAAAACTGCTTACATTCACATATCGTTCGTAGCGCTACAGAATTGCCCATCTAGGGGTTGAGATCAGGCCGACTCCTCCGGTAACAAGTGATCACTTTCCGGCTTTGGATGATCAGGTTGTGTCCCCAGAGTTGGCACTCATGCACAGACCGATGGCGCAATCCGGGGTACTGATATCATTACATTCACTGGAGCCTGACGTGCCTGAGTGAAACGAAGAGCCGTCACTTGTTACCGCAGACCGCATGTTTGACAAGCACGTGTAATTGCAGGAGAGATTGCGTCGTAACCTCAACGGAATGAGTTATTGTGGTAGTACTTAATTTACATGGTACTTCGCACTGCTCGCTACTGCAACAACACACACATACGAGCAATAAGACAGCCGGCAGCATACCACCACAAGCATGGCACCAGCAGCAGTGTCACCAGAGCGGCCTTCAGCTACATTGCCAATCAGCGACGGCCTCAAGAAGTCAACTACTTACATTCCAGCACAACAGCCACTGACCTACTCTGGCTCGTTGGACCAATACAAGTCGTTCGACTCGACCAATGTCATGGGCAGAGAGTTCCCTGACCTACAGTCGAGTGAAATCCTGAATGAGGACAACAAGATCCGAGACCTGGCGATCTTAGGTATGCCTCAACGCCCCAACGAGCATCCTCCCTACTGACTTTTCTCCCATTCTCTCAACGTGGCGTCGTTTTCTTTCGTAACCAGGACTTGAACATCAATGACCAAAAGATCCTCGGCGAAAAGCTAGGCGAAATCACCGGCAAACCATCAACCTCCAAGCTGCACAAGCACGCGCTGTACAACGCAAGCCGCGGTCTGAAGATCGACGAGCACGGCTGCGCCGACGACGAGATCTCCATCATCTACTCGGTCCAGAACCGCGCTCATGACGCAGCAAAATACAAAGCCGCCTCTCCCTACCTCGCCTCAGAAGGCTGGCATGCCGATATCTCCTTCGAACCCATCCCATCCGACTACGCCATCCTCAGAATCACAGAAGTCCCTGAGGATGCCGGTGGCGACACGCTCTGGGCCTCTGGCTACGAAGCCTACGATCGCCTCTCACCCACCTTCAAAACCCTCGCCGAGGGCCTAACAGCTACGCACCACACGCCCGAGTTCCTAAACACAGCCCGGAAGCACGGTCTCAAACTTTTCGAAGGGGACCGCGGTACACCGGAGAACGTAGGTCTGGATTTCGAGGCGAGTCATCCCGTGATTCGAACGAATCCAGTCACAGGCTGGAAGAGTCTGTTCGGCGCGGCGGGCCAGCTGAAGGACGGATGGGTCGATAGCGTGACGCCGAGGCAGAGTGAGAATCTCAAGGAGTACTTCCTTCAGCTGATTGCGAACAATCATGATCTGCAGGTACGGTTTCGGAGGAGTGAGAATGATGTGGTCATCTGGGATAATAAGAGTGTGTTCCATACTGCTACGAAGTGAGTTGCGACCTGGACCTTGGTTTTTTGAGCAACATCACTGACGACTTGTAGCGACTACTACGGAAGCAGAAAGGGCAACCGGGTTGTGTCGCTGGGTGAGAGGCCGTACTACGATCGAAGTCGGTTCCAAGACGGGAGGCACTTGGACAGAGATGAGAGTGCTGCGGTCTCGGCCACGACAGATGAAGACGGCTATGGTGGCAAAAGGCCACGGTCGTTGCCTTACCGACGGTGCGACCTGGAGCTATCCGGCAGCAGCCGAGCTAGCAGACTGATCAGCTGTTCCTGGCGTCAAAGCCGGATTACGGCAGAAATGTGCTGATGATTTGCAAGGAAGCAAAAGGATCTCTGCGAGGTCGGTTTTCGACATTAGAGATATCAGGGAATCCACGGAGAAGTGGTGATGTGAACTAGCTTGTGCCAGATGATTTTTCAGCAGCGGAACGAGAGTGATGAAGCGCCGGCTTGAAGAAACTTGCTTCTGTTTCAAGACCTATGCTGTATGTCGTGGCAGATGTTCTGCTCGTGGCTGCTGTTTCAAAACCGGACTCACTTCCTTTCTGCAGGCCTTCAGTGCTATGGGTACTGGAGAAGACAAGTGTCGTGATGGAAGTGGGGTTGGAACCCAGCAACGACGGCCAGACCGCGTACAACACTTAAGGTGTCCGTGGACCCAGCTCCACAGTCCGCGCTCGAAGCTTCCAGGCGGTGGTACTTCGTTTGACTGGAAGAAGCTAAGCTAGAGAACGTGAAAGCCAACGCAGCAGAGTGCGTGCAATCTCAGCAAAACTTCTCGACCAACAACCACCACGATCAGGCTTCAGCGGCATCGACGACTACTCAGCCCTCCGGTACGAAACAACGCATCACTCCAACATCCACGTGGACTGGGACACCGACTTCGAAACTGATGGCAGTCGACTCCGTTCATCGACTGGCGGGTCTTTATTCAAGATGCCAAGACCCATCTTCCCGGGACCACTCATACGGTGCTAATAGCGGACGCGCGCTCCGATTCCGCATCGTCTGCCGGGTCGCAGCATGGTTTTTGCTATTGCGCACTTCGCCTGCTATTGCGAACTTCGCCTGATTGTGGTCGTCGAAGCTGAAACATGGCTGAGGTGTTTCGAAACTACTATACGGCAAGACTCGGTACCTGAGCTAGCGTAGTGATACTGTAGGTGCTCGGCGTTGCTTTGTCTTCGGTCGGCAAGGCCGTACAATGCTTCGTACAACCCTCCGAGTACCGCAGTCAACAATGCTCTGCGCCAATAGCTGTTCTATTCCTCGTCGCTTTTCTCCGAACGACACATGCTCGTCAACATCAGATGGTGGTTGATCCATAAGCCGAGACAGTGCCGAAGCGTGCGTGCAGGTGAGGTGCATACGTACCTGCCTGAAACTAAGGGCGCCACAAAGACTGGTCGGCTGCAGGGATTCCATGCGGTATAGACGAACAACTGATCCACAGAGACCTATGGCTCCTTTCGAGCATTCTTCCGTAGAGGTGATGCAGCCAGGGTCCGATTGGGTCTCGTGGCTCTGGAACTGCATTGATAATCAAAATCGACGGCTTCACAGCGTTGCCTCGTGGCCACAGGGCTAGCCTGCTGTCTTTCATGAGCCGCAATGGAGATATATCAAGGTGTTCTGCCCGATTGTCGACCTGGAATGCCGTTTAGCTTCAGCCACTAAAAACTCACCTATTTCGCCTCCGCCGAAATGGAACTTCAAGCTCTGCTCATGAGTGTCGTATCACTCTTTGCATTGATCAACGCCTCACCTATGCAATCACAACACCAGCGTCGCAGCATCAATGACCTCGGGCAGGTTTATGCATATGGCGCCGGTCTCTCTGGCGTACCGCTCTTCGTGGAGGACTCGGTCGTGTACGTTGGAAATCTGTCCAAGAGCGGTACCAGCAGTACATACGTCTCCTGTAAGTTGAATATATCGTAAAGTTAACTGCAGCGCGCTAATATCGGGAAAAGTTGCCCAGGACAACGATACACGCTTGATCAGCACGCCAGTCAGCACAGACTCAACCGTAGGTTGGACAGCATCATATCTTGCGACCAACACAACAGCTGGAGCTCAGGGCTCAGTGATCTTGACAAACGCAAGCGACAGTGCGGGCCTGACGACAACGGGATTCTTGCTGTATGGCTCCCAAATAGCATGGCTTTCATCTGCTGGGACGCTGGAGACCAGCTGGTACATAATGCCGACGGATACGAAGGATATTTGGTCGCTTAATTGGATGGCCGATGGGAACCCATACGACATCGATGGCGCGACGGTGGTTGTGCTGAAGACCAGGCAAACTCAATGATGGTAGGGGCTGTCGTCCTTCGAAGTTGGTAGCCTTGCTGCAGCTTTTCAATGAATCGTATACCGTCCCATGATGCGATATGCAAGACAGTGGGTTGATCGGTGCTTTCGTCCCAGACTTAGGCGTGAGTGCGTGCCTGCCGCCTGTTTGGTCCTTATCGCACGTGCGGACGCATTTCGAGAGCGTGCCTCGTACCAGGAAGAGCCATCAAGTAGATCGCAACGGCAACAGCAGGACTGTGAAACCCCACTGAAGTGCACTGCTTCAGCCACGATGAAGCGACCATGCTCTTGCTTCTCCTGCCAGGCCTGACTTGTGATCCGCATACATGTACGCTCGTAGCTGCAGGTATGTCGCTGCAGCTGTGAAACGATGCACTACATCGAGGCTTCCTGGCGAAGTGCAGCGGCGAGCGTATGGTGCCGATGAGGAAATCGAACGTCGATGTTAATCGTGGAAGTGCCTAGACGGCACCTATCTTGAAGCTCAGTTCGCCGAGGCCAGCCAAAGCCATCAATACTTGATCGATATTGATGGAGCCTACCCATGCTGCAATGGAAAGGTTCATGTTGTTGCTGAAGCTGTCGGTCACCAGCTGTGATGTCACTGTGCTTGGCACTGGCTTCAATGTTCTCCTGCTCTCCAGCTTCATCCGGCCTGCTCAAGCTGTTGATACTGCCGATACACCCTTCACTCCACCTTGCCTTTTGGTCAATTGACCGGCCTCCCATATCGTCCACACCGCCACCGCAGCGACGAGCCGGCACAATGTTCCGCAACGGCGCGACACGGAGCCTACTACGCTCTCTCAACACACAAGCAACTCTCCGCACGTCAAGTCCAGCGTTCCGCCCACAGCTCAGGGCGCAGCTATGTACCGTCGCAAGGAGGCCGCAGCACGTCGCCATGAGTAAGCCATTGGCTCTGCAGCTCATGCGCGCGAAGTACGCAACAGCGCCAATGGACACAATCGATAAGAAGGTCGAGGAGAAGATTGGTGCGAAGAAGCTACCCACCGATCCTGAGACTGTCAGCTTGACTTCCTCCACGCATCCCGTTAACAGCGAGGTTGGTGTGCAAGAGGCCGAGAAGGACACGGACATGATGGCCGGTGTCAAGGCTGATATGGTGAGGGACGCGATGCGTGGCTGGAAGACACGGCTGCTGATGAACGCATAGCAAACGATCCGGGACACTTTCAGCTTGGAGGACGTACCACGACAAGCATACTACATTGGTCTTGCCGGTGTGCTGCCTTACGTCGCGACCTCGGCCAGCACCATATACTGCGCCTGGGAGATCAATCACGCGGCTGCTCACGGTGCAGGCTTCGCTATGAGCGGCAAGACTGCTGAGCTGCTCCTTCACGTCCTGGAGCCACTACAGGTTGGCTACGGCGCTGCTGTAAGATCGCACTGAACATCCTCCCCTTCCGCCAGCTAATGCCACCACCAGATCATTTCCTTCCTTGGTGCCATCCACTGGGGCCTCGAATTCGCCCAGTACGGCGGAGCACAAGGCTACCCACGCTACTCAATCGGTGTCGTCGCAACTGCTCTCGCCTGGCCAACGATCATGCTCCCAGTCGAGTACGCCCTGATATCCCAATTCTTGATCTTCAACTTCCTCTACTACAACGACTCTCGTGCTAGCAAGACTGGCTGGGCACCATCATGGTACGGCGTCTACCGATTTGTCCTAACCTTCATCGTTGGCGCCAGCATTGTCGCCTCTTTGATCGGTCGCGGACAGATCGCAGGCCAGATTGGCCGCCCTTCCGGACCAGCACAGCGCGTCAAGGAGCTTCGCGAGCACCAGGCGCAGGAAGCCGAGAACGAGGAGGAGCAGAGGAGGAGATACTTGGCCGAGAAGGACGAGGAGGGAGACGAGGAGTAGGGTAAATGTCAACAGCACCTCACCTGTCCTGGCACGTTTCTCTCCATTTGCTGAAAGGCTGGAGATAAATATGTGCTTTGCATCGCCAACATTAAGCTGTGGCACAGTGATCACATGCGATCGCTGAGACGCACCTATCTGGAGACTGGTGTATTGTATTTATGTACACAACCGAAGAGAAGTTCCATATGTTTGTGAGTACACTTCTTGGGACGATCAGCTTGCCGACGACCCTCACTGCCAATGTTCACTAATCCCATCGCCCATTTCATCCTGACAATAGGGTTCGCCGCTTCTGGTCCCCTAGACTTGCTTCGCGGCATCGTCAAAGGTAGCGTGGATGCCCTGCCAGTCTGTTGGTTGAGACAAAGCCGTTGTCTTTCGACTTCTTTTGACGGACTACGCCTTTGTTGCATGGGAACATAATCCAATGCGTTGTTCTCAGTGCAGTTCCAGCATATAAGCATCTGCTCTGCTCTGCTCTGCTCCTACAGCCTTTCTCGTCCCAGTCGCAGTACATCAATCCACTTTCCGGAAAAGTTAGATTCATTCATTTGCACCTAGAGCTCCAAGGAACCCCACAACGATCATCACAACCACACACTCCGACACATCATACATCATGCCCACCTTCAAAGCTCATGTTGTCGACCCGGAGGACTTTTTCGTCCGCTTCTGCGGTTCCCGTGAGAACCCAAAACTCTGCGGTCTCGGCTACGACCACCTCGTCCACAAACATGCACCGACCCATATCAAAGATTGGCTTCAAGATCATAGCACCGTTGTCAGTGTCGGGGTCATGATTTTCCTGGCCGTCCTCTTCTACGCTTGGTTTCTCTACAGAGAGCTCCGCACTGCGACGACGGACCTCGAAGCAGGGATCCCACTCGAGACGGCGCCACATCTCAAGACTGCTCCAGCGAACCCAGCTGTTGTAGATGCGCTACTGGTGCACACGGTCACCAAAGATGACGGTGAATGTGTCATTTGTTGTGAAGACTTTGAGGTGGGAGAACAAGTGGTTATGCTTCCTTGTATACATCACTTCCACGTGGGGTGTATCAAGTCGTGGTTGATGGAGAAAGGGGAGTGCTGTACTTGTCGTGAGGAGCTTCCCCTGTACTTGGGCTAGAGTCTTGTTCTCCATAGACAGCTGCAGTGTAATTTTCTGCGGTGCTGAACTCACAATTTAGGCTTGCGATGTGAGGCTATAGTGCTGCCCTATATGGCCGGTAAGTGAATATTATGCAACTGTAGCTCAACTAAAGCTTATCAAACCTACTCGCAATTTCACGGTATCTCGTAGCTCCAACGGCCTCATCTCTCCTCGAGAACTCTCGAGGAACACTCTCCCGCTTCACACCTCTCCCTCCTTGCAACGCTCAAATCATCTGCTCTGATAGCTGGAGCCTAGCTCAGGGGCACGTACGTGGTGTCGTGCTTGACGACGTAGTCTAGAAACAACTTCGTTCTCTCCTGACCATCGGTCATCCCACCCCAGTACTTCCTGAATTCCTGATCAGGCACGCCGGAAAGCACCCGTGCCTTATCATGACCGTATGAATCACAACTGAAGACGTTGTCTAGATCGACAGAGTCAAGCTGAAATTTATGCCGCAAACATCGAATGACCTCAAGCCATAGCGTCCCAGCGGCAACAAGGGTGACTTCGTCCAGCTTGACGTGTTCCAAATGTGAGGAGCATGATCGCAGGATATGGAGCATATCATCGAGCGATATGAGTGTAGTGTGCAACTGCAGCTCAACCAGTTGGTCCAATCGGGCAGCACCAGTCAGCTTTCGGGTCAATCGTAAGCAAGTGAAATCGTGAAGAGCACCTTTGAACTGAGAAACGTCGAGCGCGAGTGTAAGAGTATCGATTGCGGTGGCGTGTTCTAAGACATGCATCACAGCTTCGACATGCCGCTGAGTCCTTTCCCTTGCGAAGCTGTTGGCGTCTTGCAGGACAGCACGGTATTCAAACTCTTCGAGGCGGTCCAGAATGCACGTATTGAATGTCTGCGTATCCTGTAACAGGTCTCGGAGATCGAAGTGGATCGAAGTGGAACTCGTCCATAGAGTATAGATTGCCAAGATGCCAGCCGGTGGACATTACCGAAGAAAGCATTTCCATCATCAGGGCCGAATGGTTGTGCCTAAACTTGCCCTTGGTGGCTTGACATCCGAGCAGATCGAGGGAGATATTGCAGCGATCCGTCCTCGCCACCAGTCCCCTGATGACCCGAATCATGTTCCATTCGAGGCTCCAGCCCTCGTGAAGCGCATCGTTGTAGCATTGTACACTCTGCTTATGCCACGACTCTGCCGTGGTGTCCCAGGCGGAGAGATCCTTGCCGGGGATCGCAGCCATCTCCCACTTACGACCTCCGTAGACGTCCATAGTCAATTCGACAATTCCGATCTTGTGCCGGAGATGATGTGTGTTGAGCAGCGTCTGTATCCTGTGAAGACGGGCAGGGTCCGGCAAGAAGCCTGTGACGAAAGCCAAATACTCCACAGCCCAAATGTCGAAAACAGACGCTTCGAGCTCCTTACAGGTAAGCCCTCAAAGCTGAGAGATCTTCTGGAGTTGTGAAGAGAAGATGTGTTGAAGCATCTCGGGGGGCAGGGAGAACAATTTCGGATCTGCCGTGCTCATCTTTGCTGTCACACGTCGAATTAATCAACGAATAATCGATGCCGGTGTTGACAGTCGTGGGCATGCAGGTTCGACAAGCGATGCTCTGCAGTTCTGGTGTTGTCTTGATGTGGTCGAAGTCTTGAAGGAGGAAGAGGGTAGAGCAAGCAAGGAGGAGGTCGCCGGCCGCGCCGGTCGATAACAACCCGTCTCGGCCCGACGCGCTGGGCCCAGGCGCCGAGGGCACGTGGAAGATTACGCCACAACGCATATCGCGGGTAATGAATAAAGTCGCTTTCACCTCTCACCAACCATGGCAAACGACCAGTCCGATTAAGCAGCTTGTTCAAGAATCGGCAGTACGCTTGCAGGAGCCGTACCGTGCATGAACTACGAAGCGGCCACACACGATTGGTTTCTGCGCGTGACGTGCATGACTAGCACGCGGACAGCCACAGCTCAACCTTAACTCTTCGTGACGCTTCAGGCTTCCTGACATCGACGTTACAGATCTCCCAATACTGTGGAACATAGGAGACAGAGCCTTCGTCGAGAGTCAGTCGTAACCGCAGGTATAAGGGCCGCCCAACATGTCTATCAAGTAAGTAACTCATCGTCCCGCACCATGTCCCTCAACACCGTGTCACAGCAGGCAGTCGCATTAGCAGGACATGGACGAGACATACGTCGAGACCGTCGTTGCTCACGCATTCGCAGTTGGGTGATGCTCTCGCCCGCGACCAACCCTCCCTTCACACCACTACCCGGCGAACAAGTCGTATGCGTGGCGCCCGGCAAGCGGATAGGCTTCGATCTCAGCACACCCAAACACTACCCGGGCCGACAAGCCCAGCCGTACAATCTCTCGCATTCAAATGGAAGCCTCTACATCACGAATCGACGGGTGATATACCTGCCCGATAAGCCGACAGGAAGGTTCACAAGCTTCGCTGTGCCGATACTCAATCTCCAGGATGCCCACGTATCGCTGCCATGGTTCAGTGCCAACACTTGGAATGCTGCGTTCAAAGCGACCCCAGGTGGTGGTATACCCCCAAATGCAGGAGTACTGGAGCTGAAGTTCACTCTACGGGACGCTGGCGTCTCGGATTTTCATTCGTCCTACGAGAGGATAAAAGAGAGGTTGATGCAGGCTGTGGATGTGTCCAACATGGACGGGAACGATTTGCAGGCCATAAATCGAATGGACGTGTCGAACGTGAACTTGGACGACTTACCGGCATACACGGAGGAAAGCGACGGGCCTCTGATACCTCCGACAGCCAGTGCAGCAGCTATTGCACAGACACAACATCAGCAACGGAGTCAACAGCTGCGAGATAGTGGAGTCGGAGTTGATAGTCAGGATGCGACGTCACCCAAGCCTCAAGATACGCCGGATGAGCCACCTCCTGGTTATGCAGAAACGCAGATGGCCGGCCTGCAGGATGCTATGGATAGAGGGGCTGAGCGGAGTTCAGAGCGATGAGGTCGTCTTGGGTGTGACGTTGGACGAGCGTATGATACCACGATAGCTTCTGCAATGTAAACTTGTATGAGAGGAACGCAATTCGAAGCCAGAGCTTATGCAGATACAGTGCAGCATTTGAAATCGGGCTATATGATCATTCAAGCTTGTAATTTGACGTACTTGCAGCTGGTCGAGCGATGGGCATGGAACATACCTCTCGCAGACTCTCCATCTTACCGAGTAGCTACATCCAGATCTAAGCCGTCAACAGTCAGATGGAATGCATCATTCCTCGAATAGCTTCCCGCCACATCAAGATCGAGACGACCACGCTCACAATCCTCGAAATCACAATCTTGTATCAGCAGACCTCCATCCTCCACTTCCCACAGTGGACCGGCCAAAAGCTCGCCCCTTGGACCACAAACACAAGAGCCGCCTCGACACGCGAAGTCATCCCCGCTGACACCAGACTGATCATTTGCTGGAGCCGCAGGCGAGACAATCGCCGGCTTGACACCGGAGCCCTCGCCTATAGCGGGAAGCACGAGTTCGTGTCTCTCTTCTTTGAAAGTCGATCTCCGCCGTCCGCGTTGAGGCGATAGAGAGCTGTCGGGCATGCCGTTCGGTACAGGTGCGGAAGAGGTTGGAGCAGGTGCACCGGTGACCCAGGCGGGTAAATTCTTTCGCTTGACGCATGAAATTGCACTTAGGACGAAGCATCTTCCCTCGTTTCCGACCGTCCTCATCAATGGCAACCATGTGTCCCTAGCATCTGCGGTCGGAGCGAGCCATAAGTTGACGTTCTGGCTATAAACGGCATATCTCAATAGAGGCATCATATTTTCCCAACATATCGCCGCCGCCATCGTAATCTTCACACCCCTGATCGTCGTAGTGACAGCCTTCAACGTCGACGGCGATCCCTGCCCCCAAACCAATCTCTCACTTCCCGTAGGCATGACCTTCCTCCTCTTCCCCAGCACCCCATTCTTCGGACAGACGTACACCACACCACAATACAACGTGCCACCACTCTTCTCCACCAATCCCGTCACAATGAACACTCCGGTCTCCCTCGCGACCCTCTCCAGAGACTCCCGCGTCCCATCGCCTCGGTACTCCTCCCCCTTCGGGACCGGCAGCTTTCGATCGACCCAGTCATCGCCAGCTCCCTGGGGTGTGTCGCCGAGATCTACGCAGCTCTTGAAGTATTGGAAGAACTGCTCGCGGCCTTCATCAGAGCGGGAACCTATCGAGGCGCCGAAACTGCAGCCGCGGGGGTAGCCTCCTAGGTATGCTTCTGGAAAGAGGATGAGGTCGACATTTTGGGCTGCGGCTTGCTTCGTGGTAATTTCGAGGTCGTTTAGGGTCTCTTGGAGGGTGAAGAGGGTTCGACTTTGGGAGACTGCTAGGCGGAGTCTTTGGGGCATGGTGTCAATTGTTCCAGCTCGGGTGCGAGCGTATACGTATGTTAATGGAAACAGTACGAGAGTCAGATGTATGAGAAAGTGCATACCCACGTGTCGACCCCTCTTGCGGCATGCCAGGCTTTGTGGGTCTTACGTGAAAGAGCTTCAGCTTGCAGGGCGTGTTGCCTTGCTGACTGCATGCCGTACCTCGCTCATTCTGTAGTTGATCATGTGCTGCCATATTGTCAATGGACAGTCAGGCTGGATGTTGATGCTCCGGAAACGAGAACGTTGAAGCATTGCTGCCGGATCGAACCGAGGCATAGTCCACCCGCCATCGACAAAGGTGGCACTGGAAGTTCTTCTAGCGCGGCAGTTTCGACAGGCTGCCTTTGATGAGACTCTTGACATGCAGCACATGCAAATCGAAGCGACACATTCGCAAACATGCATGGCAACGCGCTGTCGCCTCGCACTGACCACTGAACTATGTACAGGATTGCCACTAACAGCTTCTGCTCTGGGAGGACAACGCGCAGCCGACGACGACCAACTTGCTCGCACGAACTTCGGGGCTCCTTCTCTCACACAACAACATCACCGGAGCAGCAGCCCGTGGTTCGCTGCCTAGGAGCTTATCCCCTGACCAGCTCCTTCTGCAATGACTCCGGAACGGTCAAGACAGTGTCATCGAAGACTGCGGCAACCTCCTCCATCCTCCGAGCTTTGGTCTCTGGCAACCACAAGGCTGCAATGACCAGACAGACGGTCGCAGCGGCCACAAAGATATAGTAGACTGGACGCGGGAGTCAACATCACCCATTACTCGTCGGCTGGGAGCAAAGGTCTCACGCACAATCATGCCTGATGGTGACAAACGCAACAGGTGCCGCTTCGCTCAGCCCAGTCATGATGCAGAACGATACGAATCCTGTCGCGCCCGTCGGTTTCGCGTTAGCAGTTGAACTGCAATATCAATTGAGAACGCCTACAGTGCACTGCCGTCAGCAGATAAATGGCGTCCATCGCGAATCGCTTCCCGATTCTGTTGGCCGTAAATTCGAACTGCCAGTGCATGATCGCGCTGTACATCTGAGCAAAGATACAGTAAATCAGGCTGAACACAATCAGATAGCGTCGGCCGCAGCTGTTGATAACGAACTTGTCAGTCGACAACACGGCGAAGAAAAAATGGTGCCATAGACGCCCGCCAAGAGCAGGCGATGCTTCACCTCGATGCGAAGCTGTTGATACAGCTGTATCTGAGAGTATTCTAGCACTTATGCGCTGGTCAAGCTGGACATGATACCAGCTATGAAGGCAACCAAGGTCCGCTTCCGATGAATTAGCCAGAGGTTCGAAATGAACTCGTCCTGCTGATGGATACGTTCAAACTCAACCTGAGCTCGAAGCCAACTAAACAGAATGGCATTAGTCATACTCAAACACTACGTTGCAATGTCTCAGAGACTACCGTTGTTGCTTGGGATGCAGCGTACGAGCCTCCGACAGTCCATGCCTTCGTCCTTTGCATTTATTCACGAGACGTCCTTTTCTGCCCTGTACGCACTGAGCTCTGGCCGAAGCTTGAAGTACACTTCGCGCGCCTCATCAAACTTGTCCTTGAACACGAGGAATCGTGGTGACTCTGAAACATAAAGCGCCACTCACACGGTCAGTCCCACAGCCCAAGAAGCCTGCAGAGCTATTGGCAATCGCCACTGGAAAGTGCCATATGGCAGGTAGCTGCAAGCATAGCCGATCCAGCTGGAAAGCGCCAGTCGAAAGCGCCAGCACAAAGCCGATGCTAAGTCCACCGCAGCACGCCACCTATCCGCGAGTCCGTGGTGGGGACATCTCCACGAGGTATATCGTGCTTATTGGAGATAATGCCCCAGTCGGAAACCCTGATATGGCTCGTCCAGCTATGAAAGTTGGCATACTGGCTGCCGCGGCCTGGACGATAACCTTAGCAGCTTCTAGCAAACCCACTGCTTGCAAGAAGCGCATCTGTGAGACCTGCCCGCCCACGGAGGCGTGGAAGAGGCAGCCGAGTGCTTGTCCCACAGAATATACCGAGGCCACAGCTCCGGTTTTTTTGGTGAAGGACGTCCCATGTAGTTGACCCAGCTGGGATTTGCTATGGTTACAGCAACGATGCCGCCATCGAAGCCGTACCTCGTGCTGGTCGAAAATTTATCTCGACTTCAGGAAGCTCATCCACACTCACGGAAAGGGGTCCCAATCGCGACGATAAGTGCCAGTATCCACATGTATCAGTTCACCTTCGCTATCGCCGAAGCATACGCTTGAAACACACGCAAAAACAACAACGACTATATCATCAGAACTGTAAGCGATGGCCATGACGGACAACAGTCAAATTTGTTCAACACTGCCATTGCCACGTTCTTGAGCTCAGTCGCAGCACGACGTCTTCACTTCCACGATCGGTGCCGGGACAAGTATTTCGCGGCTGCGCGCGCAGTATTCTTGCTTGAGTGTGTCGTCAGACCGCCTAGTACGTCTGGTTGCCCGGAAGAGATGAAGAGGCTGAGCATCTTGGCATCGAGGTGCGCTTGTGGAAGTGCTAGATTGATGCTGGTCAATCCGTCCAGACATGATAATCAGTGCTCACTGCCCTGTTGACGATCCTGGTACGGCCGTCGCATTCGGACGCTGCTACGACAATGGGTCGGTCCGGCATGAGAAGCTTTTTCTTTATGCTCGACTCGGGTGAGCCCAGGCCAGTAATAATCCCTGTTGACGGTCTTTGCTCAGCTGATGCTTGTACGAAAAAAAACTCGGGGTGGTATATTGCCTGCTCGAGCACCGCTGATTCCTACGGCTGAGCGATAATCTGGTCGTTTATCCTCCAATTCACACCCCCATGCTCCTAGCTGTTGTGTTGAGACGATAATCACAGCAGACCACGAAATCTGCGGATGCAACTATTTCATGGCTCCGCCTGCTTGGCTGTCTAGGTACTTGCTCTCAACTTTCTTCGTCCCTGGGCTCACGGAGGCGGCTTTTCAGCATCACGGTTCTGTTCTGGCGGGAGTGAGAGGAGATGGGAGGTGGTTTGGTGGTGTCGGATCTGAGATGTCTTTCCAGTCAGCGCACCGGTGTGTCGACTATGGAGTGGATGGAGATGGCTACCTTTTCGCCAGCGATGGCATCACGAATCATCGGCCAGGTCAGCGAAGATTGGGATGAGCCCATGTCGGGAGGTAATGGAGTGCGCGATGTGGTGGTTTGACGTGGGCCACGATGGTCCGCCACGTTGCTGTCAAACACATAGCGGCAAATACCATGAACCTCACTCGAAGCACTAGACTTCATCGATTCAAGGGCGGCAAGGAATCTCGAACGAAGGTTCAATATCACGTGGCGGAAACGCTTCGTTAAAATCACACCGACGATGTAGGCAGGCTTTCGTCAGATTTGCTCCAGCCCATCAAGCTCACTCATCAACATACCTCACTGCAATTGAACCGCCGCTCGACTGCGGTGTTACGACCACACCATCTCACACGACAGAATAGCGTATCGTGAAAGCTGCTGGCACACTTCACTCACCATGGCACGGCATTTCTGCGGCTTTTCGATGCAAACGCCTTCAGCACTGCAAACGCTCGATGTGGGTCTGGCAGACTCCCCGTGCTTACCCTCTATCTCAGGAAGGCCTCTCCATCGCCGTGCTGGTCATTTCATATTGAGCAGCAAACATGGCGAGCGCCGATAACGCCCTCCTGCGGATTGACTGGCTTGTCGAGCACATCCACGCCTGTGATCATGGCTAACGTGTCCTTTGCGGTAGAAGCACAGCATGAATTACATCAAGAACGAGCTTCTCGAAGAGCTTTGCCGTCGAGGCGTCAATATCAACAAGAAGGCCGGGGTTTTGAAGCTCGTGGTAATGCCGTTCCCTTTCCGCTATGACGAGAAGTCAATTCTGTCGGAGATGGACAAGATGCGGTCGCGTGAGAGCAATTCCCTGGTATAATCTGAGAGGACAAAGAGGATACATCTTGTAGCTGTCTCAATAAGGCTGACGTATAAGCCATACAGCTGCATGTCAGGATTGGACTGCTGTCGATTCGAGGGCACTTGAGGTTGAAGACATTTGTGAACCATGGACATCGATCTGTGCAGAGTCAGTATGCTCCTTCAAAAATGCTCGATTACTTCACGATCTCCAGCATGACTGAATATTGTTCGTACTGCAGCATGGCCGACACGCTACAATCGTAGGACCACCTCGCACTGCTAGTCTCTCTACATCAGTGTGTACTTCCTGTCGTACGGTAGAGCAAACCACTTTCACTCTTCCAACCGTCCAATTTCCCCCCCTTATTCCTTTCAACTCCTCAGGCCCTCCGCCTCGCAGTAAACGCAACCCAAGGCAAACTGTCCACCACCGTATTCATGTCTCTTAGTATCGCTGCAGATGCATGACTCCGGTCGCTGAAAGTAATAGCATAAGCTTGACAGCAAGATCTTGATGGGCATCAGTTTCGTTTCAGCCATGGCTATTTCGCCTCTGTCGCCGAGACAATACCATGCTACTGCAGGTTTTAGATGGCCCTGCCAAGACGCTGTGCGTTCGTCACGAATCGTCGCCCGTGATTGTCAGTGAGATGGGCGCTAATAATTTGTGGGGCAGTCTGGGGGAAAGTGAATGAACGCCATATGCAGGAGCGTTGTTTCTTACATCCGTTGAGGTGGTTCCTACATCGTCGATCCGCAAATATCTTGCCAGTTCTATGCAACCCTACCGTCACTGACCTTCCATAGACTCATCTTCCATATGCACGCTGACTACCTGCTCGAGCTTCACTCATGCACGGACCAAATACTCTTGTGGCTGAAGAAGATGCATTGGCGCCGCATGTGCCTAGAACTGGTTCGACAGATCGTCAATCTACTCGTCGTCGCTGTCAATGTCGTCGCCGTCGAAAACGGAACCTTCGTGAGGTGTGACCACTATCGCTCCAATCTGACGCCTCAGTCTGATCATCTTTGGCATCGACGCCTGCAGCTGCATCGCTTGTCTCGCTACGGGTGTCCGACGAAGTGTCCGCTGAGACACAGGCCTTGCCAGCAGCATCGCATGCTATGGACGGGCGTAGTGCTGATGCACAATGAGCGCTATCCCGATGGAACAACCGTCAAAGAGAAACGGGCGCCGCTCGAAAGACAGCCGGCGGAGGGGGACATAAGGAGGTGCTTGTTCTCTTGTAGTGTCCATGGCCATCCAATGTGCCGCTTTAATCCATTACTACTTTTAGTGCAGCCACAATGGAAGGCATAGCGCTTGTTGTATCGGGTTGCCGATGGAGCCGCTTCAAGACGCTTCTGGTATCGTGATAATAAGAATGAATAGTGACCTTTGCCAAGTTCGCATCGTGTTGACACAGCTACCAGACGCGAGAGACCATCTTATGCAAATGTACTGGGTCATGCACCGCAGCGTTGAGTGGAACGCGTAGATCGAGGCTCAAGTCGCGGAATAGTGTGGATATGAGCGAGCGATGAGCCTGCCATCACAAAAATGTCTGGGTGTCGCGGTCGAGGCTTGTTGCAACGTACAGCGTGTCCTTCCGAACTCCGCTCCATCGTCTACGGGCTCGTCGTCATCCAAGAAGAGAACATTCACATGCTCTGTGCCGCAGCCGCACTCTCCGAACGACCACCGGCGCTCGCCAAAGTCTGCCGCCAGCTCCGCAGCGAAGTCTTGCCAATCTACTGGAGCAACAACACTTTCCAAGTGGGTCTTTGCTGTAACAAATGCTACAAGCGCGATCAGCAGCAGATCGAAGCGATCGTGGGAAAGTTCGTTGCAGGAGCAGGTTGTCACGTGAAGAAGATTGCGGTCGCTCCATGGCACACTACAATGTGCCGGATTGAGACGCCGATGGCGCCGCGAAAGCCTCTGTTCCACAACCTCGGGGGATGGAGATTGCGGTTGGGCGACATGGTTGCTTACAAGGATGAGATCGGAGAGGCTGAGAGGGCTGAGAAAGCTGGTGCTTATTGGCTTGTTAAGCAGTAAACGGAGCGAGTGATCGAATCGCGATGGGAAGGTGCATTACGCTTCAGGATTGCGGTGGTCTGTGAACAGGATTCAGGTTTTGTCTTGTCCATCATCTTTAGCCCACATCCTCCATCTTCGTGTCTCCAGCACTATAATTACTCGATACAGGCTGCTCGATCGGCACACCAAACCCGTCTGGCACTCCCTTCGCAGGTCTGCCAGTGTCACCATATGCCGGCCCAACCCACGCTCCTAGAAACGAGCTCCATTGACACCCACCCATCAACAGTCTTTGTATCATTTTATATTGCTGCAAGTCTGCGTACGCCAATCCAGTCTTTGGATCCCTGAACTTCGCTGGCCAGGCTGTAAGCGCGCATTTGGGCTTCTCAGGAGGCGGTGGGAACTCTTTCTTCCACTTCTTGTTGACAAGGTAGCGAGATTCGTCCGGTGTGAAGGGTAGATATGATTCGGGTAGAAGCGTTGACGCTACAGGCGTAGGATCGGTGGTGGCATCTTTCGAGGTCTTGCCTATGCTCCGTCTGCTGGTCGTGGTCGCTTCCAGATGTTCGAACTGCTCGAGGATGATCAGAGATCGTCGAGCTTGCTCTTTGGGCAAAGGTGGTGACGGCGCTGTTGCGAATGGCCTTTGTGAGTGGTTTGTGGTTCCTCCCTGATATGGTGCCGGCCAGGCATGATATGGGTGAGTGTTCGAAGTTGCCTGGAAGGAGTTACTCTGCGCAGGTGCCAGCGGCGGACATGGAGAGTTTGGCTGCAGAGATTGATTCTGCACTGATGCGCCATTGATACATGGTGCACTGGGAGTATATGGATTTGTTTGCAGAGGCATTGGCGCAGCTGCAACCAATGTACTAGCAGGTACTGGTTCGGGCTGTTCGGAGGCATACTGTTCGATGCCGTCTAGCCAACGCGTCTGAGACTGAGGCTGACTTTTAGAAGTTGCTTGAATCTGCTGCTGTTGGAGTCCAGGTTGTGACGGCGCCTGCGTTGCTGCCGGAGCTGTATTCTCCGGCGCAGTCAAGCCTGGTGTGCCTGGTCCAGATCCTGAGATTGAAGTGGCCGCAGTATCGGTCGGCTTGCCAGCAGTAAAGTTGGCGAGAGCATTAGTTGTGTCATCGCCACTTATGCTGGTGGCATCAGCTATTTTGGTTGGCTCGTCGCTGATCTCGTCCACATTGACGCTGCCATGGAGCCTCTTCTTCTTGATCTTGTCTCCTTCCCATAAGACACTGCCACTCCAAAACTTGATGACGGGACCATCTAGACCTCTATTCCTCTTCGCGGCGAGCTGTTCATCCCGTATTCTTTGCCTTTCGGCCTCCTCCCTCTCCCACCGGCCAAACTCCTTCGCTGTCTCTTTCTCAATCCTTGCCGTCTTGGCGAGTCGCTCTTCCTGTGTCCACTCCATCCGTTTCTTGAACTGCTCCCTTGCTTGATGATTCGCCATGACCTTCTTCTGCTTCTCAGACCGCACCAGAGACTCCTTCAAGTTGGCATGCACAATCTCCCTATTTGCAACCGCAGCAGCGCGTGACGACTGCCTTGTGGGCGCATCCGCATCAGTTGGTCTCCAGTCGGATCTCTCACTCTTCTTCTTGGGCTTCTTCGGCGCACTGCCATCTTCTGCCTTGACGTCGTCCGCCAGCTTGACCCGTTTCTTGGCTCGTGCAAATGCAGGCACTCGCATCTTGGCCTCCTCCATCTTTCTTTGCTTCTTGGCCTCTGCTCTCTCTGCGCGCTTCAATGCTTTCTCGCCCTCTAAATCCTCCTGCTCGCCCTCTTTCGGTGGCCCAGCATCCTCATCGTCGCTGGATGACTCCATTGCGGCATCGTCATCTTCCTTGTCGGATGCTTCGTACTCGCCTTGGTCGTCTTCATCTTCCGCGAGCAGCTCCCTCTGCAATTCCTCGTCGTCAAGGTTCGCTCGTAGGGTCGCGTAAAGGTTACCAGCTGTGGCACGTTTTGCGCGCGTTGCAATCAGGCCGGTAGTGGTCAGATCCTCGCGCTCTGAGCTCGAGTCGGAGTGTTCTTCGTCGGACATGTTGGCGTGGGCTGCGTAGAAAGTCGATCGATTACGCTTGTATTCCACGATTGGGGGTATCCGATGATGCTGCGAAGTAGTCCACCATACTGTCTCTGCCTTCAACGTGATCGGGTACGGGATGATGGAGGGCGAAATTCGGTGTAGGGCGCTCTCCTAGCAGGATCTCCGGGATCTTTAAAGTGCGAGAAGATGTTCTTGCAGCGTCGCGAAACCTCGAAGTCGCGATGTCGAAGCGGCATGTTTCCGCGCTTCGCGAACTTGTGCTGCAATTCCATTCAACCCATCTTCTTCTTCATGACAACATGTCTTACGAATCTCACTGCCAGGGACGAATCAGGTTGTCACAGATACACAGCTCCATTGAGCAATACCCAGGCTTCTTCTGGCCGTTCTCTACGACGAAACCTACGACGCTGCTACACCACTATCCCTCTTCTCGATCCTGCTCTGATCAGTCCCTTGGCCTTTCTTCCAGTCTCCCCCAACGCGTCGACCCATAGCTCGATTCAGGATCCATTGCTTAGCATTCAAGTTTTCGCCTTCCTCAAAGCCCGGCTCCTTCCTCTTCTCGTCAATCGACTCGCTACCATCCAGGACCTTCAAGATCACATCATCCTCCGGCCGATTGAAGTACACCAGACTGTACCTAACCTGATCACCCTGCTGTCCAGGAGGGTTGACAACGCGATGGAGATTACTCCTCAGCACACCAGCAGTCTGTCGCACCCATTAGCAAGCCCGTCCGACAAGATGAGAGTCACGCTTCCACTTACAAATTTCACCATCGCATCCCCCAAGTTCACCACACAATGCCCCTTCAACGGCTTCACATACGCCCACTCCTCCGTCCCGGGCGGCAGAACTTGCAAACCTCCCAATCGATTAAACAACACAGTCACACTCCCGAAATCCGTATGCTCCCCAAGCGCCTGCTTCCGATCATCCTCTTCTTGGGGCGGGCTCCTGACCCACCTGACCTGATCCCCACTCCTCGACTGCATTCGATGCAAGCCCTGCAAGGTCCCCTCCGGCAAGCCCAATTTCCTATTCAATCTCTCCAGCACCAGCGTAACGACAGCATGACTCCTGACCATGAAACTCCTCAACTTCTCCCTCGCCTCCTCCGTCGAGATGGAAGCCGGATTGCTTAACCTCTCCCCAACTCCGAGAACGTCATCTTTGCTGATATTCCAAAACTCATTGCGATCCCTCGTGCCCTGTTTATCGACCACACCCTTCCCATACCCCTTGTATCCGAAATATGAGCCCTTCTCCATCAAGTCATACTTTTGCTTCTCTTCAACTGGGAGATTGAACACATCTTCCGCTAAGCCAAAGCACTCCTGTGCACTCTCTAAGAGGCCATCACCGTCGACTTGCTGGTCCTTGCCGTGGCGGAGATCGAGATAGAAGAAGCCGAGGTCACAGCATGCGCGCCAGAGCTTTTCTTCTTCGGCGGTGTTGTCGTCAAGGAGAGCTTTCAAATTGATGCGGAGAAGAGGCGCGGTGGGGACGTTCGAAGGGAATGAAGGGAGATCTGCGAAATCGAGCGAGGTGTCGTGTTCAATTGAGCCCATGGTGGTGCTAATGAGATGTCGCTGGTCTGACAGTCTTGTTCTCGAATGGTATGACAGAGACAAAGCGAATTGAACGAACTTGCGATAAACTGGATGCAGCGACAGCAATGCGCCGCGGTACCTTCTGTACCTGTACTGCGCGTCAGACGTAGACGATGTCAATCAGTAACAATGTTTGCCCCACTTCCTGTTCTGATCGCTTAGGAGGGTAAAAGCAGGAGCGCGGGCCGTCGCCTTGTGAGCAGTGACGACCGTGAGAAAGTGTCACCCAAGTTTCTAGACAACGCGTTTCATTGAGTTCATAACGCACTATTCACAGTCTGTCTAGGAGATCTCCATGGTAGTCCTCAGAAGCAGCAGCACCTGAAGACGCCGTTGCCTCATGACCCGTTACATCTTCCTCATCCAGAAGGACATTCCAATCAAGGTACATTTAGAAGAGAAATCTTAATGTAACCGTTCATCGCTTCCAATTTTTCTCTTTACATGACGGCGTAATGCTATGCAGGTCATGTACGATTGCCAAACTGTTGAAGATGTTAGCAAGAGGTCAAGAAGTGATCAGGGTAGTCATCTTACATTGACAAGTTTACAGACGGCTGCCGTGAACGACCTTGTAGTCGACAGCAAGTTCGCGGCCCTCATCGCTGATGACGAGGACGCGAACACTGCCCCGACCGTTGTTGAAGGAATCCTGGAGACGGGCAAGAAGGCTGCTCTGGTCAAGGACAGGGAGACCTTGCTTGACATCGCCGGTCTCGGTCATCGCTACCACACGACCGTCGTCACGGATGTCCAAGACGCGGTACTGCTTGAAGACTGGACCGATCATGTTCTGGACAACGACCGATGGGCTTGGGTTGCTGACGAAAGATGACTCTTCGTGCAGCTGCTTGGTGAAGAGGTCGACACCAAGGTAACGGTGCTGGCTGGTCTGGGCCGAGGTGGTGATGCGGATGACCTGGCAGGGACGACCCTGGAGGATGAGCAAATCGCCAATGCGGATGTGGTGGCATGGGATGGTGATGGTGTTTGGCACACCGCGGCGTTCGTAGCGGTAGGAGCGCTCTCCTCCGTCGTATCTTGGTGCGCTCATGGTGACTTCGCGGTCCTTGACCACAACGTCTTCTTCGACCTCTCGTGGCTCGGAGTGGTGGTGGTGACGGCGCTCGTGGCTTTCGAATGGGTGGATGATGCGGTCGGCGGCCTTGTGGAGACCGTGACGGAAGCTGTGGTAGTGGCCCTCGTCGTCGTAATAGCCCATGTCACGTTTGTGGCGGACTTCGGATGGTTCGTCGACGGTGCGTTCGTCGACCTTAACTCTTTCTTCGAAGCGGACAGGCTCACGCTCGGCGTAACCGTCTGCTGCGTGTTCGCGTGGGTGAGTAGACTTGTCCTGCCACTCACGAGAAGTTCGGTACTCCTCGACGAATGGGGTGGTACGATTACGGTACTCGCGCTCGTTGATGTCTATCTGAGTATCGAAGTCGATCTGGGTGCCCGGGGTGTGACGAGTTGGGTATTCGCGGTCGTAGACGCGGTCCTGTACGTCAATCTGTGCGTCCGAGTACCTTTGGTAGGGCTCTCGGTAGCTGTTGAGAGGATGAAGTGTCAGCTGGTGACACGATGATATGATGGAGGCAGGGAAGTGCGTCCAAGAGCTGATGGAAGACAACAGGGAATTGGAGGAACGGTGAGGCAGTGATGCATCGTTGCTCGAGCGACAACACACTAAGTGGAGCTAGGTCATAGCGTGTTTGCCAAGCGTGTCAGGGGAGGATGCGGCGTGTTGATGGGGACATGGATGAGGGTGGAGCCCTGAGCTGCCTGAGGCTGGGAAAGACGGCAAGACAGGACCATGATGGGGAGACTCACCTGTTGCGGTTGACGTCGACTTCTACGCGAGAACGGACGTGTCCTTGCTCTTGGTTGCGTCCGATGCCGGTGAAGCGGTTGTCGTCGTGGCCGTCTTCTCTTCTGTGTTCACGACCCGTGCGGTAGCGGTCGGTTTCTGAGATGCGGATGCCCTCGCGGTAGCGGTCGTCTTGACGGGAAGGGCCGGTCTGTGAGTCGAAGCGGTCCTTATGATCTTCCCGTCCAGCGCCTTGGACAGTTACACGCTCGTCAGTCTTGACCTCAGTGGTCTCTGACGTCTCTTGGTTTCGGTAGGTGGATGGAAAGACGCTGAACGGGACTCTGCGCGTTCGTTAGCATGAATGTACAGACAGTTCGACGGAGAGAGAGATGTCCTCACGGTACTCGGGCGTCGTAATCCAGCGTGGCGAGCTGTACTCGTCTTGAAGGCTCTCACACACGAGATGCAAGAGCAGACAAGCAGAGCTGTGCAGCGGTGCAAGTCAATTGACTACGTAGAGGTGCGAGAAGCGGCGTGGGTTGCCAGCTTGCCTCGCAGCTTGGTCTTGTACGTGGCCAATGGGTGGGCTGACGTGGCAGTCGTGCTGACGGACAATGCGATTGTGCAGAAGCGTGGATGCGGAATGTAGGTGTGTGTGGTGAGGGTGTGATGAGAAGTGAGAGGAGAACCAGGTCATGGCGTGGATCGGGCAGGGATTAAGCTTCAACGGGACCAACAAAAACACAACAACAGCGCTAAACCGCCTGACAACCATCGTTCCAGCCACGCACCCGCCATAGTATCGCCTTTGTCTCGTCGTGTATATCGCCCCGACTATCTCTCTATTCGCCCTCACCGTCGCCGAGTGGCAAGGGACGACCTCGGTGCCAGCCAGCCTTTTGCGCACCTTCCTCGCGTGCAATCGAACTTCCTACGCTCAAAGCAAGACCAGCATCGGGTAGCTATATGCCCATGCCTCATTCGTATGCCAGTCCCACTCGCACACGCGTGGATGTGCTTCATTGGACAACTGACGCCTGCACACACTCCTTGCACATCACTTCCGAAGCACAGCGCGACCTCCACCATGCAAGCCTCCTGCATTCGAGATTCGTCTCATTAACAGAGGAACGACATGCTACATCGCGACATTGACACGCTACTGTAAGCTTGTTGTCGATAGGGATGCGAATTTCAAATAACAGGCAAGTTGCCTAACCCTGTTAAGACTAGCGCTACTACGCTACTAATAGTTAAACTACTAATATTTTGAAATTACTATAATATTTAGTAACTAAGCTACTAAATATTAACTAGACTCTAAAACTTTTAGAACTTTATTAAGTATAATATAAAGTACTAGTAAGTAGAATAAACTAGTAAG
>MWSO01000242.1:0-27388 GCA_002116355.1 Dothistroma pini CBS 116487
CAAAGCCGAGGAAGCAACGGCTGAGCTTGCTGAGGTAAATGTCGGGAATGTGTTACCGAGCAGTCGTATTGACTCTAAGCGGATAGCGAATTTACCTTCTAATCGGCTGATCTGCATAGGGCTGGGCTCACGCATTCCTAATGCTTCGTGGTCTCATAGAAGCGTGGGTTGGGGCAGTGAGAGGCTTTCCGTGACGATACCGATGCCCAGGGCAAGCGACCGCCTGTCACCTAGCTAAAATCTCCAAGGGTGACGCATCATTTGTTCCTGGCGAATCTACCCTACTGACCTCACTAGGCTCAAGAGGTAAATCAGTGTTACGTGTTCTGAAGAAAGCTGTCTTGCTTAGGAAGAGTGCAGAAATGACGATCGCAGAAGTCAGATGCTAGAAGCCTGGACCCGAATTTTGGTAGTTGGATGCTCTGAAGTCAGCCAGTGACGAAGCCGACCATGCAGTGTGTAACCTTGTGGATCCACCAACTCAGAGCGGCTCCAGAGGCCATAGACCGGATTTGGAAGGGTTACGAAACCCGTTTGTGGAAGCCGAAGCGACGATCACCTTGCCGTGGCCTGTATCTATCCATTGACTCGCACCTTGTCACGAAATGATCTCACGCGCGCTTTCTCACAGTATCACGAAGCTTTCGCTCTGTCCTTAAGAGATTGGAAGAACCCATCTGGGCAAATTTCACAACAGCCCTTTCCTTAACCACGTGATGTCTCTCCAGCTCTGCTACCAACTCGCCACGAAGTCCACCACAATACCTCAAGAGCAGCGCGACACTCCAGCAGCAGAGGCAAGATACTTCATCTCTGCCCTTCCCAAAACGGGCCCCAATCTCAACCAGTTCATCGAGAAGTATCGTCGCTTTCGCCTGGAAGCTCTGAGATCCAATCCCGGCATCCTCGCAGGTTCCTTCAAGGTCGAACAGGATCTACCTTACTCACATTTCGCCGACTTGTTGACAGATCCCAGAGCGCACATCATAGTGGCTGTGGAAGTGGCCTCCGCTAAGTCTCGGAGCAGCAGCGATGAAAAATTGATCAATGGTCGCTGGGTAGGACTCGCTCATATCCAAGGTCCTATACCATTATCGAAGTGGACCTGGCCGAACATAGGCGATCTGCGTTCAGATGGAGAGGAGGCACGCTGGCACATCTTCAATGGATACATTGTGCCTGACCATCGTTCTGGTGGGCTTAGCGATGAGATGGAGCATGTCTGGTCGGGGACGTGCCTTCACGAGAGTGGGCGCTTGCTTTCGTCAAAGATTACCAGGAGCGCTGGAAGAAAGGTGTCTGTCCGGCAAAAGGTCTGTGTATCTCCGAAGGCTCGGAGCCTGGTTCGATGGTATAAGAAGGGTGGATGGCAGAAAGCGGATTACGTCAAGGCCGAGGAGAGCTTTGACGCGAAGAAGCTGGGCTATGAGTTCAGCAACGAGGCGTATGCGCACGATCAACCAGATCATCTGGTCATGGAGCGAATCATACGCGTAGAAGCCACATCATCAGGCGGTGACGGTGATGTGAAGTCAATCTTGTAGCGTTCGTGCGCGATTTATTACTCTGACGAGCTTGGCGGTCTGGTCAAGTTGGCCCCAGGGCTTTAATATGGCACAAGGAAAGATGAGCATGCCAGATTCAGACCGCTGCCCAATACATGATACAGCTTAAGCCATGGAAGCCATCAAGACCTTCATCCCGGCGACAAGTCATGGGACTGGCGACGGCAAGCCATGATCATGACTGGCCGTCGTTTCCGTTACTCTGCACCAAAGGTCTATCGCAAGCTCCTGCTGTATGTAAAGTATTGATCTGTACTCTGCATGTGTTACGATGCCATCTTGAACTTCATTTTGACTCCGAGTCTTGGCCTCGTAATGGCAGCAACATGTTTGAAACGATCGGGGTCTTTCCGTGTGACATCACGAACCTGCTTGAGGCTCATGTGGCGTTGAGCAGCTTTGCGATTGTGATGATGTTCCTCTCCTTCTGTTGTCGAGATGGTCATGTCGCGAGCGCAGGCGCATTTAGCTCCAACGAAGCAAATGCTCCAATTGGCTACCCCCCTGTATATTGTGGTTTTTGAACTCAATAGATGCCAATGCGACCTGCCAGCACGCTTTGCTCTTGTTGATCAGCTCAACAATGTCGGTAAAGTGAAAGCAAATCTGTTAGCCGACACGTCTTGGCTGATCATAAGATCCCGCTAATCTGAATGCGGAAATACTGCAACTTCACTTCGTGGGATCGCGCTAGCATATATGTACCCGCTGAGAGTCAGGCCTGATGATGCAATAGCTAAGCATGCTGGAAGTGTAAATTATTTTGTCGATCCTTGCCGTGACTGGCAATGCTTCAACATACTGTCGTGGCATAGTTCCGATTTGCGATAGACTTAGACGGTATCGATTAACAGGCAGGCATATCCTAAGCCTGTCACCCGTCAGATCGGCCAGAGACAACCAGGAACTTAGCATATGACGCCACATGCGAACGGCTGAGAACAGCGATTTGAATTCCAATGATCGTGACATCCCGTAAGTAAGTCTTCTCCTGACGTGGCACGGCCGCAAATGCCAGCACCGCAACCCAGCACGGCTTGTGCAATAGCCCATTTTGACCATCCGATCTAAGGACCGAGGCAATGGGATCCGATCGACAAGTATTCACCTCCTCGAGATCACGACGAAGAACTGCTGTCGAGGCTACTCAAAGCGGTCGATGCGGTCGCCTCTGGCGTGATACCTGACTCCCAACTCCCGACTTTAGAGGTGTGTTGGTATGAGCACCAAATGCTAATTCACGCAACTGAATTTTTCCTCAAAGCTTCTTCTACAGTTAGCACATGAAGCATACAACTCCGAGCATGGAAACAAGATCACCATCCAACGCCGCCAAAGAACGCACCGAGTGCGCTGAAGGTCACCATGGGATTGATTCTGAAAGGCAATCGCGGGTTGAGAAAGATGTCGAGACGACCACAGCATTGAGTGGAGAGAGTAATGATGTTCCACCACCGTGCTCGACCTTCTCCACGAAGTAGAAGAAGATCATTGCAATAGCTGCATCGGTCTCAACATGCTCCTGGTCCTTGACGGCCTCAATCTATTTCCCAGCCATCAATCAGATATCTAGAGAACTGGGAGTGAGCACTTCGCAACTAGATCTCACCGTGACAACATACCTAGTCATGATGACCAATCGCGCCAATGGTTGTTGCACCATTCTCGGACAAGCTCGGACGGCGGCCTGCCTACATGATCGTCTTCACGATCTATCTTGTTGCCAATCTTGGCCTCGCACTACAGCAAAACTACGCCGCTCTACTGGCATTACGCCTGATCCAGAGTGCAGGAGCTTCAGCAACTATCCCGCTGGCCCAAGGAGGGATCGCGGATTCGATCACTAGCTCCGAAAGAGGACAGTATGTTGCCTTTGCAACAATTGGACAAGTTCTCGCGCCAGCGATTGGACCTGTGATTGGTGGTGTTCTGGCCCGGTTTCTCGGATGGCATAGCATCTTTTGGGGGCTACTGCTGCTGGGGGGGATCTTGCTTCATTCTCCTGCTACTGTTCCTCCCCGAAACTTGCCGCAATGTAGTTGGAAGCGGAGCATCCAGGCCTCCTCGAACACACATGAGTCTCCTGGATTCTCTCCTGCACGGGATATACTCAGAAGAAAGGGTCCAGAGATCGAGTTACTTGTGGTCGAAGCTCAACCCAGTTGTTGTACTGAGCGCTTTGACTGACTCTGAATCGCTCATTCTTCTGATATCAACAGGGCTCCTTCTTATCAACATCTAAGTGATCAGCACAGCCGCATCTACGATCTACAGAGATCTGTACGGCTTTGGGCAACTTTATGTTGGTCTAATGTTCCTGCCTCTCGGAATCGGTGCAGCAATCGCAGGCCTGACGGCGGGACGCTTGATCGATAAGAATTTCCGTCGCCATTCCCAGAGATCGGGTCTTCCACCGGAGCAGAATCGACACCACGATCTGACGAACTTCAACATCGAGCGGGCGCGACTAGAAGTGGGCATGCCGTTCTTATTCCTTGCCAGCATCAGCATTATCATGTTCGGTTGGGTCACAAACCAGAAGGTCAATTTGGCGGCACGATAGTAGTGTCGCCGTTTATTGGCTACGTAACGATGTCCGGCTTCCAAGTCCTGAATGTACTTATGCTTGACATCTATCCAGGCAGAGCGGCCACCATCACGGCAGCTGGGAATTTCGTCCGAGGAGAGCTCTGTGCGGGATTCTCTGCGGCCATTCGGACCAATGATTGAAGCTATGGGCAATGGTTGGGCTTTCATATTCTGCGCCATGCTGCAGATCTTGTACATACCGCTCGTAGTATTTATGATGATGCGAGGGATAAAGTGGCGACGGGCGAGGATTTAAGACGAGAAGAAAGTCAGTCGGAGATTGGTAGTAGAAGCTTGATAATCCCAATATGCGGCTTTCGGAAGGATGATTCAACAGCATGATTTAAAGAGCTTCCATGGTCGACCGACTACTGCATCTACGGCGCCGTAATTTGGACTGGGCCTGAAGGCTGTCGGAACAAAAAGACATCATCGGTTCAGGGTGACAGACTGCGAATAGTCAAGGGCACCAGTAAGCAATCATTGGCCAACAGTGAAGTCCAGACAGATGGCTACGAGATTGCAGCTGTGGCGAAAACCAAGACGACAGCCGGGTTCATCATGAGCCAAAGGGTGGAGCAGAGTTGTTATGATGTCGCGGTCGATGGGAAAGAGGAGCACGCGTCCCGAATGGAACTGGTTTTCAGATGGATGGCCTGAGCTTGGCGGGACTCGCGCCGAAGCGCTCTGGGATCCTGCCCGGTGCAGACCTTTCTCTTTCTTTCCGACGTCCTCCAACGACCATCACCATCCATCATTCCACCTTCCACTACCGCGCCTTGCTCTATTCGTATTGCTCATCAGCAAAGATCAGCGCGAAGGCTGCGCTGAGCACCGTCATTGATGTCAGGACACTTCGGTGGCAGCTCGAGGGCTATGATGGCCATTTGTGGTGACATGCGGACGTATTTGCAGCAAACGCAAGCACTCATCGGAGAATGGACATCCTTGGGTCCCAACAGACGGTCTCGGAGTATGGTGATCATGTCTCCCATCTTCACAGAATGACGGAGAGAATCATGGTGTGTACTTGATTGGATGTTTTGTCCTAAACCGGTGCAAGGAGACGAGGTCGGTACTTTGTGCTGGTACGATAGACCGGTCTTGCTCTGCTGAAGAGGGCACTTGACGATATGCAGTAGTCGTTTTGGTCTCTGTAAGCTGCAGTATCTAGACAAGCGCCATCAGTCCTCGACTCGACTGCTGACCCGCTACGACTGCAGGCGGCCCCGGGCCATCACACAATTTAGTGTCTTTGGAGACCTACGTGGAGATTCGACGCTTCTGCCCGATCATCGTAGATGGGCCAGAAAGTTGCGGATATTGGTGGCGACTCGAAAATTTGAATGACTGGAGGAGGACCATCTTAGTATCACATGCTTGCTTCGTGGCCGACTGTCTTCCAGAGACGATATGAGCAAACAGTTCGCTCATGCTCTGCCAGAACTTATCTCCAGCGATGACACTGCTCTGGACCTCTATCAGATTCATCAGCTCACGCGCAACCAAGATGTCTTCATAGAAAGGCAGCGAACAGACTGACAAGTCCAGTCAAACCTTGTCCTTATGTTCAACGTCAAGTTGGGAGGTAGAGATGACATCCTTCCGAAAGCCGCATGCGACCGGCATCTCCCCAAAGCAGGTCTCACCATGATCGTAGGAGCTGATGCGACTCATCCTGGTCCTGGGAGTGTAGTCTTCTTATCCTCAATAGCAGGGGTTGTAACGAGCAGTGATGTCGAAGCTGTGGTGCATCGTGGTCCGATACGCTTGCAGTCAGGCAAACAGTAAGTAAGTGCATGTGCAGACTGAAGGTAGGACATTGCCGAGCTTGGAAGCATGACCACTGGGCGACTTGAAGCATGGCACGCAGACCCCAAGAACAAACCCGAGGACAAGATCAAGCACACAGAGCTTCCAGCGAACCTCGTTTACTACCGTGACGGTGTTGGGGATAGCTAGTACGCTATCAAGAAGGAGAAAGAACTTCCTCAGATCGAAAATGCCTGGGAAAAGTCCGCAGAGAAGCACGAACGCGAATTCATCCCAACGATCACTCCAATCCCCTGCCTTCAGTCGGGACTCTCTTCAGGTGGTCTGAGCTCGCCAAGGTTTGCGCCAGAGAGCGACCTCCCATCTCCGTACTTCTGACACTCGAGATTCATCAATCTCTAATCAACATTCATCTTCACACGTGACGCTTTCACCTTGCAATTCCGATAGTCCAGGCCATGCTGCTTTGTCGACAGGAATCACGACAGAAAGCATCGTGGCAACGAGCGCGGAGATGGAGACAAGAACAGATCAGCTCCAGCCATTCTGCTGGTCCTGGAAGCGCTCCTTCACATCTTGCCAAAGACTTGTGACCTCTCTGGATGCGGCACGGACTGAGTGCAGATGGCATTTGATGGGTTTCTTTCACCGGTCATGGTCATACTCATACCCACACGTGCCACACCACTGAAATCTCTCCGGTCGGCCTTGGCGAATCCTTCACGCCTGCAGCGATCAGGAAGGGAACATCCTTGTCGACAGCCACGTCATGGTATGATGCGTTCGAAAGTGACAACCCACAAGTCCGAGTGTTCATCAATCCGAGTTAACGCGTAGACTGTCAAGACGCACAGGATCGTGGCAACCTCGAAGAAGTCTCGACACTGACCGCCGCGATGGGCATCCCGTACAGCAAGCAGATCAACGCGACCTTCGACCAAGTCACGCCACTTGTCGCCGAAGGCTTCGAAGTACTGCAGACCACACGAAACATCACGTTTCTGCTGGCCGAGATCCAGGTTGCGACTGTCCTCCTGCTATTCTGTATCCTGGTCACCATGATGATGCTCCTGGTGACCATGAACCCGGACTTAGAGCGTGAGCGCCAATCTCTCATCACACCAGTGATGAAGTGGCTATGTTCGTGGATGATGGACACAGACTCGGGCAAGCGACGTGTTGGTTTCATTGTCTTTGTGACAACACTGGTACTGGCGGGAGCAGGATATGCGCATTACTGGTACTACTTCAGGAAAGACGAGGCGTCTGAAGCACGACCCTCAGAGCAGGTTCCTGGCCAAGAAGGCAAAGATGTTGATGCTATCAAGGATGGAAAGGCGGCCCAATGACTGGGTTGTGGTAGTCCAGATATCATTTCTGCTCACAAGAATCATGCAGCTTCATCGTCCGGGATTGTGCAAGACCACTGGTCGACAGGACGATGGCGATCAGCTCCGATGAAAGGAAAATGGTCCTCAATCTTCTTCACGAGCGTGTGTACCAGAAATTCTCTCCAGATCGTAGCTTTCATGGGCGACGCGGCACGAGAGCACACGTCGAACCTATCGTCCGCACAAGAAAATCCTGGTCCACTGGTGCTTCAAACGTTCGCTTGGTCGGATCCCAGCGCAGCCAGCGGGGCCGTGCAACTGTGGACCAGAACACGAAACCACAAGACGTGGCACATGTGAGAAGCGACAACAAGCCGTATCACCACCTGCCGCCACGAGAATATTGGAAGCGTGCAGACCTCATGGACACCATCGGAGACCATATCATTGAATCGCTTCATTCCCCTTCATATTTCCCTCCTGGAGCACAACCACACTGTCAAAAACCCGCTCCGAGCAACGACCATGAGAATATCCTCCCTATTCTACTTGAGTGCATCTCTTCCCAGCCTGGTCTTCACCCAGACTCCTACAGGAGAACCATACCCTGGCACAAACGACGTCAAATACATCTTCAACTACTACGTGGGTCAAGATTACAGGGGCGCTCGTCAATTAGCCGCGGGGCGAGACAATGCCACATGCCTGCGGATGTACAACGCCGCGAGCTGGCAGAGCGAATATGTTCACCCGCACTGCTTTGTCGCCCTGTACGTTGATGAGGATTGTCGCACGCCGTTCTACAATACCTCGCTGAGGCCAGAACATCCGATGAGCTGCACGAACGGAAACGTCGGCTCGTACCGACCCTGGTGTGAATGGGAGTGCTCTTGCTGTCGACACTAGAGAACGGAGGAGGTAAGTCTTTCCAATGGCTGCATGAACACGGGGAATGACATCGCCCATCGATCTCACTCGGTCAAGAAATCAAGCATCTGGGTCTTACTCCTACGGACTGAAGCCAATTCATCTTGCGTCGCGTGCATCCAGTCAGCGTACATGCCGGCTGGGTCACATCAACTTTTTGCCGCGCAGCTACAGAACATTGGGACGGCTGAACTCCAGCAACGAATATGATCTGATTTCGAATTCTCATGGAATGGTCTCAGCCATCATCAAAACCTGCTTAGATAAGGCTACAGGGGTGTGTCGCACGACCAGAGTCCAGCCACAACTCTTGGACCGCACTAATCTAATCGATACCTCCGCAGCTTCAGAGGCAGCAGATGGTGAAGGTACAAGTTGAACGAGATCGGACTTGATTTTCCTGCTCCAGAAGCACTTGTCCCTCTACTTCCAGTCACTCTTTTACTCAACTTTTAAAAATGCTCTCCACGACGGCACTGACCATGATCGCTCAGATCGTAGCGGCTCTTGCTTTACCACATCACCCATCCCTCTCAGTCCGTGCAGATACAGCAGCAAAAAATCTCTGCGGAGCGCCGGATCAATCTGCCATCATTTCAGGCTCGCCCTGGATCGTCTACTCGATGAACTATGCGTATCAACAAATCGACGGAAGCGCTTGTACCGGCTACGAAAGCCTTACTACTGCTAGTGATGGTACTCAGCGCATCAAATGGAACAGCACCTGGGCCATCGCCGAAGACAGCAACGCCGATGTCGTCAAGGGCTACGAGTTCGTGGGACTGACGGAGAACCTGGAGAATACGATCAAGAGTATTGACAGTATTCCCGCTTCGTATGAGTGGGTCACGACGAACAAGACTGCGTACAAAGGTAAGTTCCATCGAACGTGGACTGTAGAGATGGATGCTGACGATACGTCAGGCAACGTATGCTTCGACTTCATGACCTCCGACACCAAAGGCGACTCCACCAGCACTTCGGCACAGGAACTCATGCTGTGGTTACGCTACGAAGGCGGCCAAGTACCCATCGGCTACTCGGATGGTTCAGTAGCCACGGTTCAGCTTTACAACAAGTCATGGACGTTGTATCAAGGCAAGAACGAGGACACTGGGATCACAGTCAGCAGCCTTCTTGTTGACGAAGCCGACCAATACTACGGTTCGTTTGAGGGCGACATAAAGGACTGGCTCCTAGCTATGGTCGACCAAGGACTTTTCACCACGAGCACTTACGTGAATGTTGGCAATGCGGGTATGGAACCTTTCTACGGGACTGTTGAGTTTGCGAATACGTTGGGGTTGCAGATTGATTTGGCTTGAGCATCTTCTAAGACGGCCCTGAGGTGTACCGCATATAGTTACCACCCACCAAAAGCGGTGACGTCAATTCTGATCTTGCATTGAAGCTCTCTTGGAGCTTCCGAGCTTTCATTCTGTCTCACAAAACTGACCTCACAATGATACCACAAACATGGAGCGCACTCTCCTGGATCTTGATAAATGTTCTCGGTCTTGCTGCCCTGGCGTTTTGGACACTGCCCAGCTTCCTCACCGGCTCAGCACTTCGCAGATACGACCGAGGTGTCATACGACTGGTACTTCCTACCTCACCCCAGCGCCTCACCACTAAAGATGTCTACCGCCTGGCCTCCATGGCTTCATTGAAGCATCTCCTGGCATTCACAGGATGGACAACACGACTCAAACCCGACGGGCAAGATTTTGAATTGCCACGCATCGAGATAGATGGTGAGCTTGACATCACCGCGGAAGACATCCATGCTTTCAAGAATGCAGCACCCTATCCCGATGGCAACGAAATCGATCCAAACATAATCAATCCCTTCCTCCTAGTGGCTCTGACCGTACCATTGACAATACAAATCTTGGCAAGCAATTCATGTCCCATCAAGCCACTGGGAGCTGTCAACACCCGGAACGTCTTCAAGATCCACGATCCTGCTTTGTGTCATGATTCAGGAGCTCTACAGGCGAGGGAGCTCAACTACAAAGCTGCATTTGGAGGTGCAGAGAATCCTGGCCATCGCCGGAAACGAGGCGTTGAGTTCTGTATCACTATTGACATCTCCCTTGACGGACGACCGGTGTTGAGCCAAGAGCTGTGGTATTTGCAGTTTTTGCCGAAGGCTACTGAGCCGAGATATGTCGCAGAACCAACGAGAGGGAAGGCTGAGGGTTCCGAGATGGAGGGCATGGGGCGTGGCAAAAGTCATGCACTGGAACTCGACATCGATGCTCCCAGAAGGTGGGCCGCTTGCTGCAAAGACTACAACCCCATCCATGTCTCCAAGCTTGCGGCTAGACTCTTTGGCTTTCGTTCGGTCATTGCTCATGGCAATCATGTCGCTGCCTTTGTTCTTCAACGGCTGGCCATGCCGGATCTCAGCGCGGGAGGCAATGCCCGTCAGATGGCGAGAAAGCTCTGCTGGGAGTCACAGCTCCCGTTCACCATTGAGGTCTCGTTCTCAAGGCCACTGCTGCTCCCTGCACGGGCGAATGTACGCTGGTCAGAGATCGGTGAAGGCGATTCTGGAGCGAAGTTTTCTGTTCTGGCAAGGGACAAGTTATGCATATCAGGCTCCATACGTGGATTGAGCGACAACAGCTAGTCGGTACGCATTGCATCAGACTCAAGCTTTCCCTTCATGCTCCAACTTCTTCAACTCCTCATCCCTTTCCTTCTTCTTCTCCTCTGACAAAGGGTCGATAGTGGAGCTATCAAACTCCCACCATCCCTCCTTGTCCGGCCCTTCTCCCGCAAACTCATCAAAGCTCATATTCACAATGTCCAAATTACACCAAGGTGTATACAACTCCTCCCAAGATATTGGCATCTTGTTGAAACTGTAAGTTGGCGCTGGATCCAGGTTGTAATCATCCTCTGGCATTCTCCGCTCTGCTAAGATGCAGGTCTTTCGCTCAATACCTTCATCGTCCAGGACGACCCAGAGGGATGGATCGCCAGTGGGATCTTGCTTGGTTGCTTCGAGCATCCAGGCCTCGACTTCAGAGAGGCTGGCGCCCTTCCATTCGTTGGTGAAGTTTTCTGGGGTAAGGCTGCCGGCCTGAGTCACGGTGTTGTTGTAGCCGTTCACACGAAAGCCATTGTGGGTTTTGTTGATTTTAACGTGAAAACGATCCCCGGATCCATAATCCCAGTCACGGACGTAGAGGAGGAAGCGGTTTGCGACTTTGAAGTCGGCATCAGAGGCGATGATGAAGATGGTTCCGGTGGGCATTTTGTAGCAGTAGTCGAGACGACGTTATCACCACTATCTCTGCGCGATCTCGGGACAGGTGTATAAGTATCTCAGCTCTAGTGGACCCGACTTTCGCGGAAGGATTCGCCACTGCGGACTTGCTGCCTGGAGGATGCTTGGCGGTGCTCTTTCACTGATGGCATGCCTGAACTCAATGCCGTGGGAATGGAGTCACCGGAAAGGAGTCCGGTCCGCACACGATGGTACGGCGGAGACGGAACAGCCAGTGGGGGAGAATCGGACAGCCATGGACCAGGTCCAGCTTGGAAGTTGGGACCAACTCCATGTACGCTTCAAGGCTCTCCGACAACATGCGACATCCCACAGTGGCCACACGCAGGTCGTTCGAAGAAGGGTTGCAATCTATGCGCAGCGATACTGCTGTCCCGTAAGGCAATTGTTGGCTTTGGGTTCGTTCGCTCGAAGAGTGGCTGTAATCTGTGTGCGCTTATGGTACTGTCCCTCATTGCTCCCGATGTATCGCCATTGCTCCTATCGAATAGTGGTCGTAGCCTATGCGCAGTGACGGTGTCGTCTATCTGCGTGTCGAACGAAGGACTTTTCATCGTCGTTGCTGGTCCGGGCTTGCTCCGACGAAGCTTATTGTTCTCTTCTAACAGGCTTCGTTCTCGCTCGGTCGCCTCTCGTTCTTTTGTCTGTGACTCTCGCAGTACTGCTTGTGCATCTGCCAACTGTTGATGTAGCTCAGAAACCTTGTCACTCTTATCCTTGTGGTTACCGTCTGCTTCACTGGAGGCCAACTTTCTATCCTTCTGGAATTGTTCTTCCCGCTCAGACAGATCCCTTTCTCTTTTCTGCAATGTCTTCTCCCTCTCCTCCAGGCCTTTGGCCTGTGCATCTAGCTGTTGTTGCCTGTCTTTGTTCTGCTGTCTCAAAAACTCTTCCATTGCATCTTGTGATTTCTGCCGCGCTTCGTTCCGCTGCTGCCATTGAAGAAGCTCAGTCTCCTTCGCTTGCAGCTCTTTAGCAGAAGCTGCCTCCGTGCTTCCACCAGTGAGAGCAAATTCTGGAGACGATCCGTTATTGGCCTTCCATGACTCAACATCGCGGACATACCACAACATTGTCTGCGTCCAGTAAGGTTCTGGTGCCCACATATATATCAGATTCTTCGGCGTGATTCTCCCATACGAGTTGCACAGGTATGCTTTCGGGAAGTCTTCGTTTTTGATCCAGAAGGCACCAGGCGTCTTGCTACCCTCCAGCTTCCACCATTGCCTGGGTCCAAGCACGACTTGGGCACTGTTGTGGCCGCCTTTAGCTCGTAGATATTGCTTGCCGGTAGCATTTCGAAATGCTATTCTATCGCCCTCACCTTTCTCAACAACCCACTGCTGCCCTTCTTTGCCTTCCACATTCGCAGTATAGATGCTGTTGTTCTGTGGCTGAATGCACAAGCCGCCTGATGCAGGCACTAAGAAGTACGGTGACTCTTTGCTCATACTTCGTTGGTTTGGGAGTGTTTTCTTGAGGCTGAACGTTGCACTGATCGGTGCGAAATCGTTTCTGAAGCCGTGGCGTTCCGCGGTACAACGAGTGATCAAGCCTGAAAGTGCAGCCGGTTTGGACACTTGACCTCGCCGAAGGAGAATGTCCAGAGCCTGTTTCCTGTCATGAGGCATTCATGACAAGAATTCGTGATCCGGTACTCTGCTTGCTCAGCCGGGGTCTTGCTTTAGAATGATTCGAAAAGATCGGTTTACGGCTGATGGATCATTATTGCCGTGGGCGACTTGAGGTCGTTGACCTCGGCGACCTTCAGGCCTTCCGATGCCACCTAAGAGATGTCACAATGATGTTTTGCACAGACCGCATGGCACGTCTTCGATAACGCTTAGTCGCTTCGCAATCATTGCGTGTAGCCGCCGACAGCTGTCCCCGCGTCCGGCCACTGGCTCTCAAGCTGCTTTAGCCATTGATTTGACTTTGACATGATGGCATAGATTCAGATGTCATCGAGCTGCACCGCTTGGAGATCCACATACGTGTCGAATTACCATTGACGCAGTGCCCGCCGGCCGATGGCTTCGATCATCGTACCCGTCTCCTCCAGATCTGCATTGTCGCAGAACGGCTCTGATCTGCGTTGTCCTGATCAGACTTTGTCCGTGCTCGTGCTGATGCTGCCATTGAGAAACATGTTGAAAAGCTCTTTCTCTCCCTCGTCAACCGTTCTTACCTCCAGAAGCGCCCACAGTACCACAAGATGTCAGCAGTCACAGACAAGGCCAAGGGCCTGACCGAGTACGCAGTTCAGCATCCACGAGACGAGATTCTGGCTGATTTCACAGCAACCCAACCGGCACCGCGAACAATGCTGTCGCAGGCACCGATTCTGCCAAGAACGACGTCGCTGGCGGACGCAAGGCAGACACTGGGACAGACGGTGGCCCACCTGTAAGTTGAGCCGCTCGAGCTCGCTGCTCTCATCTGATTGAAATCCTAGGTCGCTACGCCTGAGAAGGAGGAGGAGAGCAGTCTAAAGATTCACATCAAGCTGGATCTCGACGTGGACATCCACTTGACGGCAAGAATAAAGGGCGACATCACAATCGGCTTGTTGTAAGACCTCTCTGTAGCGTACGCGATAGGGCACGCGGTAACATCTGGTTCTATAGATCTTAGTAGTTCCGCAAGGCTGTCGTTCAGTACTTTGTGGACATGTTCACAGGCAACATCACTGGGTGATTGGCAGGACGCCGAGCAGAAGCCGATGAGCTCGAGCTGGAGCTCGTGCACACGATGACGCAACGGACCGATGTGATGGCGTGGCGGGGAGGTGACACAGTGAGATGCTGTAGATCTAGCCCTCTTTTGGCAATCTCACAGCTTGTCGAGCTGTAGGTCCACTATATAGCCTTTGGCTGCGGCACGCAGCACTGGCAGATCTCGGTTGGGTCCTGCGTGCCACAAAGATCTCCCTTGGTCGTTGCATTCGCCGCGTGCTTCGAAATGTTGCCCAGTGCCACGGTTTCGTCTAAGTCGATACAGTGACCTCAAAATGGTCCTCGGCATCTTGACTGCGATTGCAGCATGTCCAGCCATCATCGGAACGACCGAAGCGATTCGCCACGGCCAGCGAGAGAACCAAAGAGAAGAACATCGAGGTCGTAAGCATAATCTGGTGGTGACCTTGCTTCGCCGAAGCGAGTACAGCCAGCGATTCGATGGCGCGTACGTCTTCCTCAAGGACAACAAAATGTGGATCGACATCTCTGGGGTAAGTCGCCGCGAGGGACTTCATCCGGTGACAAGCTACTTCCTTCCGTATCCGAACATGGAGGCGGTCTGGCAGGCGCAAGGCTTCCGAAGAGGCGAAGGCATGGTAACGACCATATCTGTTGACCCGCCGTTCCTAAACTGGGTCTACGTCGATAAAGAGACGCACGAGGTCAAATACGGTGTGCGAACAGATACTGTTGGGCAGTTCGTGGGTCCTTGGGACGTGACCAAGACTGATCGTCGACTGTCATTTCAAGGATGGGAAGGATTCGTGGCTGTCGAAGAGAATGAGGGCGATCCGATGTGGGCTTTGTACTTCGATATTGAGGACGATGGCCTGCGCGACAAAGGGCGGGTTGGAGACCAGGGAAAGAGGATGTTGGCTCTGGAGATATGGCGGAGGGAACCAAGAGTCGGTTATGATGCTGCGGTGGAAGAGAGAGAGGACCGAATCAAAGCTCGCGAAGAGCTCGATCATGGCTCTTCTGCATCGACCACTGTGTCGTGAGACTGGATCACCAAGAGTCGATGCATCCGCTGAGGAACGCGGCTTTCTCAAGCGCAGTTCCTCAATGCTTCAAGGCTGATGGAAAGCTTCTTGTTGTACCCATGACTGATTTCGGCCGAACTGGCGAGACACATACGTCGAACTCGAAGCAACTTTTGGAACATCGAAGCCAATGCCCACTCGCGATCCGGACTGGCGAGCCGCATCGGCGAACGAGCTACGACCCAGTTGTACTCGCAATTTGCACGTACTGCCTCGGCCTGCCGGGAATTCTCTGGCCAGGAGACGATTCGGGCATGTAAACAGCTGAGCAACCTCAGATGAGAGCTAGCGAGAGAGTTGCGTGGCATTTTGCCTGATCCGAATGAGTCGAATGAGCCGTAGGGTCAATACACGCTGTTCTGAGTCACCCATGTCCGATAGGATTGAAGCATAGGCCGCTGTGCCAGGACTCATCCCCTGTGGGTCTAGCGATTGAGTTGAGCCTTCAGAGTATTACTTCGCAGGCTGCTTGTACTGCTTGACATTTTCAATCGTAGAGCAAGTCCGCGCTGTGTAGACGCGAGACAATCGTGGATAGTCTATCCAGATAGTGGAACGAAGGCTACTTGAAGCCCGAGAACCTGTCATCGTGTCCTCGTGCTTGCTGTCACTACCCAGAGATCTTGTCGCCTTCTTGGTTGGTGGTGATGAGTTCCTCCTCGTGACGTGCTTGTCGTCTTGGTAAGTACATAGTCTGCTGCTGGAGACGACTACAGTCGTACAATCGTCGATAAGCTTCGGCAAATCTCGGGAGAGCAAGAAGTGGGCCTCGTCGTTCTTCGCGACCGACTTCACTTCTTCATCGACTTGAACATCTGAATCATCATCATTACGTTCGCAGTAGTGCTTGGAGAGTTTACAGACGACGAACCCTTAGAATGACTTTGATGGCCGCGCCTGTATCGCAGACCGAGACCAGATCACACCGGATGTGTTCAAATACTTCCTGCTGCCCGCCACCTCGCAATATCGATCATGCAACGTAGCATACCGTCGTGGCCTCAATCCTGGTAATACTGCCAATGGCTGGTCGAACTCTTTTGGTACGATCGAAGACTACGCTATCGACTCCGTCAACGACAAGCCATCTGCAACGTGATTTGATCGGACCGCGGTCCGGCGGCGGCAAGCCTCTTTGCTCATGGACACGATGACCGTCGAGGTGCTCTGTCAGGTATGAAGAGGCTCTTCAGGATCGCATGTAGGCTAGTTGAACATCGGTTTGAACGTGGAAGGAACATCCAGAAACGTAATACCAAATACTCTTGTCCGTGGGGTACAAGGAGTACTGCGGTACATTTCGTTGCTTCTGCAGGTTGCGATCGAGGCTCAGGTATAACGCGTGGCGAGTGGTAAGGCACGACGAATACCCGGCTGTTACACAAATACGTTGTTGCAACTTCGAATGAAACATCGTACAATCGCTCTAAGCGTGCCTTGTTGACATGGTCCGTGACATTGAACGAGTCGACTCATAGACCGATGGGCGACCAACGAACCACTTCTACTATGCATCCAATGTCATGAAGAACCCAGTGAGTGAGGTCGCCTGCATGACCAGCTCGAGACCGAATCAAGCCCGACTATGAGTGCCACCATCTCATGAAACGTGGATACAGTCCGGCTTGCATTCCTCCTGGATCTCCTTGAATTAAGCTTCGCGATGAAGATGATCAATAGAATAGCTTCAAAGAACGGATAAATTTACGCCTACTCACATCGTAGGCCAAACGGAACGTACGTCGGATCTGAGCTTGGAGGAGAGCGCCGGCGAGTGAGTGAAACTTTGCTGCTGCGAATAACCCAGAGCACCCTTTCCATGCCATCAACACAGCGCCTCTCAGAAGGAGTTCAGAGATAAACGAGTGAGACGCCGCGATTGAGGGCAATGCACTGGGCAGGCTTTGCCACCTCGCGCAGTTCACCCCTTGAAGACACGTCTCGGCACTGGGGTCACGTCGGCCGCTGTCTGCCAAAAAGGTCCTGGTCGATATCGTGTCATTGAGCTGCGCTGGATCCACTGCAGGATTCCGGAGCTTTCGCCTTGCATGAGCCAGGGTCCGGGTCTTCAGATTTCAGCCAGCCCACACGTGTCCCGGCGACCTTCCCGTCGATTTTTTGGAGTTCCGAGCCTCGTATTTGGCGCTCAAGGTTTGGCATATGGCCAGAAGGAGTTTAAAGTGTCTAGCGTACCAGTTCTTCAGGAACCATCGTGATATGTCTTGGGGAGTTTTGTATCACAACGGATGATTGCCAACGTCCCCTCGACCATTCTTCCAAGGCATGTAACGCCTCATCGAAGTTAGCTGATTGGCGCACGCTCAACGTCACAGCTCTGCTGAATAGTGCACACGATCGACAGCAGACGCGGCCCCGATCAAGCAATAGATTCCCTGAGCAGTCTCCTACCGTATGGATTTGCCTGGTGGTTCCGGGTATGCTCAGACGTTGCGGTCCATCACGAAGCAATCCATATTGGCGGCGCATATGGTGGATCTCGTCGTCACGGAAGTGTAGCAGAGCTCTGCCGCATCTAGTCTACCCCCGACGTGCCAGCTTTCCGAATCCTTTCCAATCCAAGCCAGATCAAGATCTTGCAAAGTGGGCGATGATGTAGTCATCGTTGTGCCTGAACAGGTAAGTTCATTCAGAAGGTCCGTCAGATTCACTGACATTCAAGGATGTTCCCTGCTGTGTAGTTGGTCCGTGGTCTCGGGCAACAAGTCTCGTCTCGCTTGGGTTGGCGATCTCCTCTGCAGGCATCTGGTCTTGACAGCTGTGATGGCTGTGGTCGTGAGAGTATTCGTCAGTGGTGGTCTGAGCCAATAATGAGTGCCGAAAGCCGCCTTCGAAGCATTCGCTACCATCCGAACGCTTTGATACTAAGGAGGTCAGGGAACGTGAATGTAAGATCCTCACCTACCTCCTGATCAGTCTCGCTACTCACACCATCAGCATAGACATACGAACCAGCTTCACACTTCTTCGTTAAGACAACCCAAGCATCGACAGCCATGAGCTTCAACATTAACTCCAACTCCAACTCCAACTCCGGCCACCTCGTATCCCAGACAGGCACCCACCTCACTGGTGCCCACGGCACCTATCCTCAACAGCCAGACCTCAAAACCTCAGCCACTCGACCTTCGGTTCCAGCTCCGGCGAACAACAACACCGACATCGTAAGCAACCCACGTCCACATTTTCGGCTACGCACTGACCTCCTTAAAATAGTCTTACAACATCGGACGCTTCCACTCTGACACGTCCGACCGCTTGGGCTACGTCATCTCCAATGGCGGCGACAAGAAGTAATGGATAGTTCTAGATGAACCGGGCGACAGAGGGATCAATGATAGTCTTGCGTTCGAGCGATCTTCTCCGAGGCTGCAATTGTAGTCAGAAGGAAGCGCTCTTTCTGAGTATGTGTATCGATCATGAAAGTAGGCATAGGGATCAAACCCATTCCTGACATAGCGATGATCGAGTTCTCAGCATTGTGGGAAATAGAGATTGGCCTGTGCGCTTTGTTCGGGTATCGTGTCCAGTCTCATGGCGTGGTGCAGGACAGGATCTCGGGTTGTCCTTTGCCGGCACGGTACGAAGGAGGAGGGAGCGCAGGAAAGTTTGCCAGGTGTTTCTTCCATCATAACTGCTGGCGTATGGTAGAGTTGTGTTTTGCGCCAGCCACCATTTGTCCTCGACCTCGACCTCGTGTGCTTGCATTTCGTCGGCAGAGAGAGGAAATCAGCACTTTTGAAAGATTCTCATTCATCGATGGAGCTCGGGAATAGCCACAGATAGTATATTGTTCCGCTCTCGAGTAACGTCTCGAGCGTCGCGAGTAGCGCTGCATGGCCACATCGACCTACTGGACGTCTGCTTTGATGGCGATGGTGTATATTTTGGAGGTCCAGATGCCGCAAGTTTGGCTTTTAATGGTGAGATGATGAGTGTTGTGTATTCGACGAAGTGGAGCTGTTTGTCGCGAAGATTGAAGTCTCGTCATGGTCCTGAGGATGTCCGATGTTGGCGTTGTTCGAGAAGAGGGCATTAAAGGGCTTCGACGACTGATGCGTTATGGCGATGTGATAATAACGACACAGACACATACGTAGAAGGCCTGAAAGCGAGGAAGCGCACTGCGCGTATGCCATTACGTTGGCTCAAAATCTAAACGATGTCAGCTGCGGTGACTATCTAAGCTACACCCTGCCCATTGAGGTATCTAGGATCACCATGCTCAATCATATGCGTATGCAACTCCGCCACCTCCGGCACAATGAGACTCTCAATTTCAATCGCCGGCTCGCAATCCTCATCCGCGCCAGGTATTCCATCAGGAGTTCTGCCCGTAAAGCTCTTCGCGCGTCGATTCTGTGGAACTTTGATCCATTTCTCGCCTCCACCAGCACTGACGAAGAGAACTTCATACTTTCTCGTGTTGAGAAGGTTGCCGATGACAAGATGGTGAGAGTACTTCCTAAGTGCGCCTGTAGCCTTCTGGGCGAGAAGACTGGGGTCTGTCTCGAGCTTGAAAGAGATGATCATAGCTCTCGGTGCCCAGCCATCGACGAGGAGTTTGAGGAACTTCGGAACGGGGTCGAGGTCGATCACGAGACTTTTACCGGACATGTGGGCAGCGGGAGTACGACCTCGCTGTTGTTCCTCGTGAATGTCGTCTTTCAGTTGTGCGAACTCTTCGCCGGATTGGATCTTGTGCTCGACCATTCTGTCCTGCGGGACGAAGAAGTCGGAGACTGCGGCGGCGAGGTAGAAGAGCGCGTTGGCGCCGAGGGGCTGCATGAGCATTGCTAGTTCGCGAAGGTGCCAGAGATATTCATTCACTGTGGTGAAGGGCAAGAGGAGGAGCGTGTTCTCTTTCTCGGACTTGCGGTATTTTTGGAGCACTGAGGCCATTTGTTGTTGGTAGTCATTTTGCACAACGACTGGCCCGTCTTCGGTACCGGTCATATAGTCCAAGAAGCAGTTCGTGGAGTGGCTGTAATGCCGACTGTATGGCAGGAGCGAGAATTGTCTGTGCAGGAAGATGACTGCGTAGCCATTTTCGAGGAAGTACTCGGCGGAAGTGGCTCCTCTGGTTCCAGCTGAGAAATTGTCGATGAATCGCACCGTCTGATTCTCGAGTGGTACCGTGGTGCCGCCTGATGTGACCAATGCCACTCTCTTGCCTTGCTCGGCATGTTGTTCGATGAAGGTCCGTGCCAACGTGCTTTGCCTATCCAGGTTGGACGGTCGCGGGTTGCTGTCAAAGTATTCCATCTCTATGTTGGTTGGAGTGTAGTGACCATTGGGATCGCCTGCTTTTCGTATGTGCATGTGAGCGGCAAGAGCAAGCTGGCAGGAGTGACTCGATGTCGGCTAGACTGCGGGCCTTTTCTCGTGCGACGGCCGAGCAGTGAATGGAAGTGATGTCGTGTGAATAAGCTTTCTGGTGGTATCAATACAAGGACCAGTCATGAAAGGTCATCAGAAGGCCATCTTGTGTCTGAAAGAGCAGCGTTTAGCTGTAGCTTTTCATGCTATCGTCTTAATGGCCGGATGAGCGGCCCAAGAGGTGCAAGAGTACTGTGATGTGCAGCGTTGATATGAGTATGTAGCCAACCCGAGATTCCTCGGTCATCGAGGCCGGTACGGCATGACATTCCACTCGGCCTTCACCGTCGAACGTGCGTTAGTCGGTACTTCGTGATCGAAAGCACGTCCATTGTTAACCAAGTTTGCGGTAAGTTTGGAGGAAGAGGCTCGTTGTTGCATGAGGTGTGTGTCGCGATCAGCTGACTCAGCATTCGAGACTTCGACCTTCGTCTTTCTTCTGCAAAAGTTATCAGCAGCATCTTCTACACTGAACATACGACAAGATGCCTCCTAACCCGGCAGGCACAAAGCCTGGCCAGAATTCAACAGAGACGCCCAAATCCAACGACCGCAACGAGTACATTCCATCTTTCATCGCCAAGAAGCCATTCTATATCGACGACAACACCGCCTCAGATGCCGACTACCTGGAGCATCAGCGTCTGCAACAGCAGAAGAATCATGATCCGCTCGCGACGTCCCAATGGTACGACCGCGGCAAGAAGACTGCGCCGGCCGCGACCAAATATCGCAAAGGCGCATGCGAGAACTGCGGGTCGATGAGCCATAAAGCGAAGGACTGTCTACAACGAGCACGGAAGAAGGGCGCGAAGTGGACGGGCCGAGATATCGCAGCCGATGAGAAAGTGAGCGATGTGAAGCTGGGCTGGGATGCGAAGCGCGATCGCTGGAATGGCTTTGAAGCAACAGAGTACAAGCAGGTGATTGAGGAGTACAATACTATCGAGGAAATGAAGAAGGCGGCAGAGGGCAAAGACGGCGAGCATGATGAGCATGCAGACGGCGATCGATATGAGGCGGAGACAGACATGGGCCGGAAACAGGCAACGAGTACAAGGAACCTGCGATTACGAGAAGATACTGCGAAATACTTGGTCAACCTCGATCTCGAAAGCGCCAAGTACGATCCGAAAACGAGAAGTATGATCGACCAGGACCCAAGTGATAGCATGGAAGCGGAGGATGGCTTTGCGAAAGCGTCTGGCGATGCAGCTGAGTTTGAGCGAGCATCGCGATACGCCTGGGAAACACAAGAACGCGGCGACAAAGACAAAATACACATGCAGGCAAATCCCACAGAAGCGCTGCTCATTCGGAAACGCAAGGCAGAAGAAGACATCCAGCGAAAGGAAGCGCAAAAGAAGATGCTCACAGATAAGTACGGCTCGCAAGACACAATCGCCAAGAAGCCAGCGGCCGCTGCGGCGCTAGTTGCAAATGAGCGGTATGTGGAGTACGACGAGCGAGGGAAGATCAAGGGACTGCCAGAGAAGAAGGAAAAGAGCATGTATGCCGAGGACGTGCTCATCAACAACCACACATCAGTATGGGGATCTTGGTGGAAGAACTTTCAATGGGGATATTCGTGCTGTCACAGTACAGTCAAGAACTCGTTCTGCACTGGTGAGGAAGGCAAGAGCGCATTTCAGGAGTCGGAGCGCTTCAGTCGAGGCCTTACATTGCCTTCGGCGGAGGATGCGGGTAATGCGGTTGAAGTCGACAAGGAGGAGGCAGCCGCAGAAGAGCAGCGACCGGAGAAGCATATTCCTAATGGTGTGGATAAGCCTGAGAAAGAGAATATGGACGAGTCGAGGAGGAGGTTGGAAGAGCTGAAGGCTGGTATATCAGTAGCGGATATGGAAAAGTATCGGAAGGAGAAGACGAATCAGAATGACCCTATGGCGAAGATGCTGGGGAAGGACGAGTTGCTGGAAGTTTGAGCAATACCTCGCAAACTGATCTATTAATATGAACTTCTTTCAGGACAGCTGACGAAGTGCTCGTATGCTGGTCCACACAAAGTTACGCCTTCGCACTTCTATCAGACTCATGGTGCTCAAGGGCAATGAACAGAGCAAGATGCAAAGATGTACGTTTCTACCGCACAGTACCACGTCGCCATGCAGCTCCCCGCGACAGTGCTACCGCCAGCCTGCTTGAACGCCTGTGTCACTCGTATGACACCTCATCGACTTACAGCTCGGGACGAGGCATCATTTCACTTCCTTCACTACCTCGCAGCACACTTTATCTGCAACGCCATCATGCAGACAAGGGCCATTTGGTGCATGGCTTCTGCTGTGGTATCAAGTTTTGCTGTCGTCATGTTCACAAGCCCGCAAGCTGGGACAAACGTGGTCTTCAAGACTGGGACTGATTTACCCTACGTCTACTTCGAAACCACGTGGATCGACGATGGTGGCCGACCCGCAACGAGCGAGCTGTCAAACTATACATTATATTTGATGGTCGGAGGAAATTCGATGTCCACTTCTCACCAAGTCTCGATTAGTGCTCCGAGTCAACGACTGGAAGCACCAGACTCTGGTGCTATTGGGCTTCATGCAGACTTCGCCGGCAGTCTTGAAAACGCATTCTTTGTGGCGATGATCGCCCTGGCACGAGAAGGAGGGGACTATATTGGCAATATGGCCTTCTTCTCCGATCGCTTCAATGTCATTGGGTTGACGGGATCCACTCCTGCTGAGTATCAGTCGGCTGCCGCCGCTGTAGACAGGACTGAAGGGCCCGAGACATTCAACAACTTGACTGCGGTCGGCGGTTCGACCAAGAGTACCTCCGCATTAACAGCATCGCCTTCGTCAGCTATGCTCTCGACTACCATGGTGCCGAGTCCCGTAACGTCAAGCACCACGAATCAAAATACTCTGAAGGATCGAGAAGTGGAGATGGGCAGGACAGCCAGGATAGGGATTGGTGTTGGCACCATGTTCGGCGCGATACTTGTCACTGTCGTTCTGTTCCCCACGTATCTGCTACAACGCAAGCGAACCTTGAGGACTGAGCCAGATCCAGAAACGATCCGAACCACCACAGAAAAGGCAGAACTTCCGGGTGAGGGTAAATTGCGGCCTGAATTGGAGCACGTTGAAGGTCTGAGTGTAGCGAACAAGGTTAGAAAGCTATATGGGCCTCAAGATCAGAGCGTCCCCACGGAGCTACCCACTGATTGGACTGGTTGGGAAGCACCGGCTTTGCTTGAGATGGAGCTGTCGAGACCAACGACGCTGTGTGCATCTCCTACCTGAGACAGGTCAGACATGGCGATCAGTCCATGCTAGCTGACTATGCAGAGACGGTCAAACTACAAGATACGGCAACGGATTTCAAGGCAGATATTGCAGTCTTACATGTGACAATCCAATGGAAGTGGAGATAATTCACTCTGATCCTCCGGCCTCATCGTACTACCTCCCGATGTACCCATACCCCGACCATCCAGGCTCGGGCCCATTACCCTGCGGCGCCATTGGTACGTGATTCGCGACTGCAACATTCCCGGCCACAACAGGACACACCCTATTACCACAATGCCGATGCGCCTCCTCAACATCATCGAAAACCTGCTGGCACCCTTCGCACTGCACTGTACATAGTGCTTGATACGGTAACCTCGAAACTCTACCCAGCACATCTCTTCGCTCTTGCACATTAACATCCGCGAGGGCGGCGTGCGCGTACCCGCAGGTCGCTTCAGTAAATGCGCATAGTGCTTTGCCGTGCTTAGAGCCTGTCCAATCTGAGCAGGTGGTGACTTGCTGGCCGTTGGGGTGGGCGCGCCAGACGATTGTGGGGAAGTAGTGCTGTGGTTGGAGACAGTTGGTGTCGTGGGGGACGCCTTTGAACTAGCGTTTGCAGGTCATCGAGTGGCTTGGTCTTGAGGTGTCATGGGCTGAGACTTGGAGTTGTGCTTGTTGCGATGTGGCTTGTCAGAGTAGGTTTGAGCTTTATTGCGTGAGGAGCTCGCGCAATGCTGTTGGTGGAGATGCAAGTTAGCGATGGTGGTGTGGAGCTGTTGCTGGAGGTTAACAGTTGCGGTCATGGCTAGAGAATATGGGGACATGGCGCTAATGGAGGAGATCTGATGAAGTTGGACTGTCGCTGGATTGCAAACACTGCTCTTTAACCCGTAACACCGTAGGCAACAAACAGGCTGCTTTCCTGGAAGTCCAAACATCATACCAAACAAGCCTGTGAGCTTCAACTTTGCTGACTTGTCTTCTCGAAGGAGTGATCTGTTTGCTCCTAACACATATCGTGAGAGCAGCGCCAATCTGCACGACTGAACTCTGCCACCAGCACGACCCTCCCATGTCGACCATAAACCTCCAAACTCACGACCTCGAAGCCCGCCTTCATGCCCACAATCAAGTGTGGGGCCAGCTCCAAACAAGACACATCCCGCTTCCTGCAAGTACGCGCCACTCTAAGCATCGAAGTCTCCCAACACACGAACCTGCCCCAACCCTAACATCAACCCTCGCAACTCCTAACCCGTATCTCCACCTGCTACCCTTGGGCTGAACCCACCTTCATCCGCCCAACCCTTTGCAACGACCACATCGAGTCACAATGCAACAGAGCCCACCACATGTTCCCCGTCATCGTCTGGCGCGCTTAACATGATGGCGACAAGAGCAGCCCCCGCGATTCGGAGAGATGCGTCTGGCCTGCTACGCTCTGTGGAAAGGCCTATGAGCCGGAAGGGGGGTGAGCAGTGGAAGCTGAGGGGTGCGATTAATGAGATGGTTGCTGGGCTGCCGTATTTCGTGGTCTGCAAATTGCATTGCAAGACGTGTTCAATGCCGTTTGGGAAGGTGGAAGAGGCGAGGAGGCATTGTGAGACTTTCGGAGAGTGTACGGCGTTGGAGGAGGTTAGGAGGAAGGTTGGATTGGCGATGCGATAGGATAGTTGGAGGGTGCTTTTGGCAAGAGGACTGCTGTGGTCGTGCTGTCAAGCGACTGGTCAATGGAGGTACTCTGAGGAATCTCCATGGCAGAACGCAGCGCACATCGTGGTCAGTTCGATCTGTATGCTAACGTAAGTCATTATCTAGATTGCTCGCAATGTTTCGATCCCTGGTGTTTCGTGCAATGATGTTCCGAGTCAAGCCTCTTCGCCATTTATAGTCCTACATTGATCCATTAGCCATTATGCTGCCTACCAACACCTCTACCGTCTTTCCCGCCAGGATCCCGATAGCCTTGACCTTTGTTAGACCACTCTGTTATACAAACTGGCCACGGCACATACAAGTAACACAATCTGATATAGCTTCGTTATCACCCTCATCTCTCCGTCTTAAGGGGCGTAGTGTCCTGCTTTCGGGCCTTTCGTGGGTTCCAGAGATTGGGGCGCAAATGTGCTCACTAAAACTTTCGCCATCCGCATTGCATCTCCAGCTAGTCCTGCGGCACGCAAACTTCTGATCGTGAATGTAGTAGCAGTGGGTGTTGAGGAGATAAAACTGTCGAACGAATGATATAGGACTGCCGCAATGCAACTCGGAAGAAGCAGCCACAGAAGGCGCAGACTGCTGTGAACGTGACCAATCTCCAGAAATCTTGCCTGGGCGTCGGTGAGAGGAGGTCGAGGCAGTAAAGTGCTGGGTTGGCTCCCTTGAAGAACACTGATCGACCTCCTGCTTCAGTCGCTACAGACTGAATTGCGATGTTCTCAAGAGGACCGTAGTAGCCTCCGCCTAGCAATTTAGATAGGAAGTTGCTTGTGGGCTTGAGGATGGTGAAGCCAAGAACAGCTCCTGCAGTGCGTCAGTGCTCAGTCCTGGAGGTCTGTCGGGATGCTACACCAAACAACGAGGCTCTGAAGGTCCATCTAGTGTTCGGACAGATGTGCATATGATTGGCAGAGACAACGGCACCCAGCACTGTTCCCACAGCTACTGCACGGACTGCGAATTGTGCGAGCTCAATCAGGCTGTCCAGGCAAGTCCGGGGCCGGCTTCGTTATATTAAGAAGTTTACCATTTTGACTGTCAACGTTGCGCTGACCTTCGGGACTCTAATCGATCGTGAAGATGACCTTGTCCTTTCCGTCTTGACTCTCCCAGCCCTTCGGCGACATGACTCCCTCCGATGGACGAGCAGGTGATTTTGAAGAAGAGACAAGTCTTTGGTTAGTCCCTCTACCATCGTTCTTGCCCGATAGTGCTCCACGGTGGCAGCACGCGATGCGGCGAGGCATGTCGTTGAGGACGAGCGCCTTACTAGATAAGGAAGTGTTGGCATGTGGTTCAGGTGTTACCGGGAATAATGTTGCTGGTCGAGCAGCACAATAAGGCTGGAATATCTTCGCTACATCTGGCATGAGCTGGAAGTGCATGATCGCGTGCTTGTGAAGTGCAATTTCTGCCATCTCGTTGATCAGAGCAGCGAAGTGTGAGAAGTTATGCCACAGCACTGTGCCCCACCAATCTAAGATGATCTAGGAGCTCATTGTCTGACATGTCGTTGATGTGTTGGGAACGATGCGGTGTGTGGCCATATGATGCATATCTTGGTATAACTACAACTACAAAGTGAAAGGAAGTAGGTGTCAGCTCGCTAACTTAGTAGCCGTGCCTGCCCTTATAGCAGCAGCCGTGCCTACCCTTATAGAGGGCTCCACAACTCTCCTCCCTTCTAATATTAGTATACTATACTAAAAGGTAGAAGTACTAAAGAAACATTCTATGCTATACCT